>MU668778.1:0-19303 GCA_026770625.1 Nicotiana glauca
CAGTGTTTTCGCTCAGATTTAAAGTGGCTAAATTTCGATGACTTTTAAAACTTGGCTATTTTTCAATGACCAGTGATAAATCTAGCTATTTTTGAATTACTCCCTAAATTTTTCTCCTTCATAACCTCATCATTTTAAGTTTGGGCTACAATTATTCTATTTGATTTGCCCCACCTCATAACGGGAGAAATTCAAAAATAGTCAGATTTACCACTGGTCGTTGAAAATAGCCAAGTTTCAAAAGTCATCGAAATTTAGCCACTTTAAATCTGAGCGAAAATACTGTTCAAAATCCGGAAAAATACGCCCGCAAATTTACGGGAGTTCCAGCATAAGTATGCTTGAACTCTAGTAAAATTTACGGGAGTTCCAGGATAACTATGCTGGAACTCCCACAAATTTTACTGGAGTTCAAGCATAATTATGCTGGAACTCCCGCAAATTTTACGGGAGTTCCAACAAGTATAGTTGTCCAGTATAATATACTGGAGTTTGGAGCACTGGTGCTCCAGTCTCCCGCAAATTTTACAGGAGTTAGCAAAGTATACCAGTCCAGCATAATATGCTGGAGTTCGTACACTAATGCACCAGAACTCCCGTATATTATACTGGGCCGGTCCCTGTTGCAGCAAAATAATGGCTATTTTTCATTGACTTAGTAAACGTTGGCTATTTTTCATTGACCAGTGTGAAAACTGGCTATACCATGATATTTTAACCCTTATAACGGCCGGGATCTTTAGACAAATAGCCGATTGAATTTACTTTTTTCACTTTTTCTATTCAGTATGCATAAATTATACAATAATTATATATGATCATATACATATTTATATGGATTATACATATATTACTTGCCAGCTATTTTAAGTTTAAGCACTAAGGTAGGTGGTTATTTAAGTTAATTTTTCAAACTGTGGTTAAGAACCCAAGTTTATTTTGCACTGGCCCAAAGGGTGTTTGGATGAATGGAAAGGGAAGAAGGAAAACATTGAAATAGAGAGAAATGATAGCATAGAAAGTGAGATTAAAAAGGTCTCCTCAAGCCAAAGCCACAAGAAACTAGCAATAATTTTCATAACTTTCCTTTCCCTTAAGAAAAAGAAGAGGGAAAGGAAAGAAAAGATAAACTATACAAAAAAAAAACTATATAAAGAAGGAAAAAGGGGCAGTTCCCCTATGTTAGTATTTCATTTTTGTATTCCACATCTTCCCGCAAGATACGAAACAAGAGAAGAAACACGTTTTCAAATTTTCCCTACCTTTGAATAATTTCTTGAGGAAAGAATATTAGGTTAGTATTGAGTATTTTTGCGGGGATAAAAATCATTTTCACCCCTTAACTTTAATTTAAAAATTAAACTTGCCCTTTAATATTGAACAATTAGCATTCCCCCCCCCCCCCCCCCCCCCAATTTGAACTTGTTATTTTTCAATTTCCTCCTCTATGTGTAATACTCTTTTTTAGTTTACATGCTATTTTTTATGATTTTTTCTATAATTTAAATGACATTATACCTTATTATAAATTATAATATAAATTTATTCAAAAATAGAATATCCTTTACATTATTTGTCACATTTGATCGGTCTTCCCCATACCAGAACTAAAAGGACATACCAGCTCCAAAGAGATTATTCGGTATTCCTTCATAATATGCGTGCATTAAGTATATATTTAAGTTATAATTTTTCAGTGATAAATAAATTAATCCTTTAGGAATTTGTTATAAAATCTGCTTTTACTTTTAATAATTGTAAAATTTTATATTACTTGCATTGAGAATATGTTATAAGGTTCTCATCATATTTTATTGTCGATTATGTAAGGATATTTTTGAAATTTGATTGCTATGAATACAATTATTGATAAAAGCAAATTATTTATTTTTATTTTTATTTTGCTCATCTTTTTATTATTCAACATCAATGAATTGTATTCTTTGTTATTATTTTTTATTTAAAAATAAAATTAAGCCATTACATAGGTAAGTTCAAAGCATAGATATTAGGAAAAAGAAAAATATCATGATACTAAAAAGGTAAAAAATAAATAAAATAAACGTAAAGAGATAAATATTGATAATATAGAGGTTAAAATAGGTATTTTAAAAAGTCAATTGAGAAATAAGGGGGAAAATGATAATTGTTCAAAGAGCGAAAGTTTGATATTTAAAGCAAATTTGGGGGTGTAAAGTATAAAAAATTGTCTAACCATTTGAGTACAAAAGCAAACTTCACGAGGAAAAAATTTTAACTTCTCCAATAAAATATTATTTTCCATTTTTTCGGTTTTTGGCAAGTATGGAGCTTCTTGATGATCTCTCTCTCCTCTTATTAGAGGTGAAAGTAGGAGTCCTAGTGATTGTTTTGATAATTTATTGCCAGTGTGCATATAATATATACAAGATATATAATGGTATTAATTCATAAAAAGTGCATATACAACATATATAAGATGTATAGTTTTCAAATATACGATGTGTATATATGTAATAAAATATATGCAGGATATATCATATGCATGTTCTGTATATATATTAAATATATTGCTTATATAAGTCTAATAATTTTTGTATATATTTAAAAATACACATAAATAATTTTTTTCATATATAAAATATATGGTTTATATACATATAATATCAAAAATCGGGTGATTTATTACTTAGTACTAGTTACAATTTTTTTGACAAACCCAAAAAAATAAAAGAATTTTTCAACTCGTTGCACAAATTTATTATTTCTAAAAAAATATTAGTTCTACTCCAAATAATTAAAAAGAAAAAGGAGAGAAATATGATGGACTAAAACATAAGAAGCACGACATGAAGCATGAGCAAAAAAGATCCCACGTATAATAGTGTATAATTAATTACAGTCATCATAATCGGAATTGAGAGAAATATTAAAATCATCATTATCAAGTACTAATAAAATAAAGAGAAACACTCCTAAAAGATAAAAGTCTATCTAGCGTGAAATTAGCTAACGACAACATGATTTTTGCGGGGATTGGGGTGGTCAGATGCCGGTTTAATAGACAGAGTGACTGAAATGCAAATACATAATAGCAAAAATTACAAATTAAATAATCTGTTAAGGTTGTGTAAAAAATTTTAAATTATTGCCTAGTTATGTTTTTTCCTCAAAATATAAAATAAGAATAAGATCTAATCCCTTGATTTGTGCATTATGTTTACTCATTAATTATGTGCTTAATCTGTAAAAAGAATTGCTATTTTTGTGGAATAAATAAAGAATGATGCCATTTTTAAAATAATTCTGAAGAAATGCTTAACTGTGGTGAAAATGAACCGTTTATAAATTAAATAATACTCTTAAAGTCGTTTGGTTGGAATATGAGTTATACCGGTATAAGTTATAATGGGATAAGTTATGCTGGGATTAATTGTGCTGGCATTGTTGTTTATTCATTGTTTGGTATGTTGTATTAAGAATGACAATTGAATAATTTATAAGAGGAAGGTATAAGTTATACCGGTGCTAATTACCCCACCATCTGTGAGGTATAAGTTATCTCGGTATTAATTTTTAACACCGGGATAACTTATACCTGATTTGCTAACCAAACAGAGTATTAAGGTGGTATTAATTCTTATACCACCCTTATAACTCATACCAAACGACCCCTTAATTTCTAGTGTTTACACTGTTCGCTTGATTAAACAGCTTGTATCACCGTCCTTGTGATCCTTTTATTTCGTTTTCTAATTTCTGGCTCCTAGCTATGAACTTCACCAAAAATTATTTAAACTATATATCACGTGGAACATTGTAATATTGGCTAAATTATTTCTTTTATCTTTCGGCTAATCAATCAATCTTTCCATATGCAATGGAATTTCATATAATATTAAATTTCCTTTAAGATTCGGAAATATCTTATCAAGTCATACTTTAATAGCCTGTTTGGCCAAGTTTATTTTTGGCCAAAAGTGTTTTTTTTTTTCTTTTTCCAAAAGCACTTTTGGCCAAAAATTGAGGTGTTTGGTCAAGCTTCTGGAAGGAAAAAAAGTGCTTTTGAGGAGAGCAGAAGCAGTTTTGGAGAAGCAGAAAAAAGTAGTTTCTCTCCAAAAGCACTTTTTTGAGAAACACTTTTTGAGAAAAATACACCTAGAAGCAATTTTTAAAAGCTTGGCCAAACACTGACTGCTGCTCAGAAGTGTTTTTCAAACTAATTAGCCAAACACAAACTGCTTCTCACCAAAAATACTTTTGAGAAAAACACTTTTGAAAAAAAATGCTTATCAAAATAAGCTGATTTTTGCAGCTTGGCCAAACGAGCTATAAGCGAGATTCAGATAATTTATGTCATGTGCTTCAAACTTATCTTTTAAATCTTTTATTGATTCGTAATTTTTTAAGTAACAGTACTTAGAGGGTGTTTGACAAAGCTTACAAGCTGGTCAAACTGGCTTATAAGCACTTTTTGGCTTATCTATACGTTTGGTAAAATTAAAAGTTCTTATAAGTAAAGTGTTTATAAACTAAAAACAAGCCAAAAGCCATAAGTTGGTCTCCCCAAACTTATCAAATTTCAACTTATAAGCACTTTAGGTTTGACCAAAATATTTATTATTTTATCCCTAAAATACTTCTTTTTAGAACAAAACTCTTCATATACCAGTTCTTCAGTTGCTTATTATTAATTTCAGCACTTTTATCCAAACACATAACCGCTTATTTTTAAAATCAATTTCAGCACTTAAAAGTGATTTTCAGCACCTAATGCTTATCAGTTACTCTAAATCAGCTAAGCCAAACGGGCTCTGAATATGTATCTTTTTCTCTCTTTTCATTCGGCTGACTGTTATGATACTTAGGTAATAAAATATTGGAGTACAATAGTTAATGCATGAATATTTGGTGCGAATTCGAATTATCAATTTTCTTAACTTTTTTTACACCAAGATTACCTACTAGGATACTTTTTTGTGTGTGTGGTTAAAATGGATATTTATATATTACTAGTATTCAAAAATGTTACTCCATTCGTTTCAATTTATGTGAACCTATTTCCTTTTTAGTTCGTGCAAAAAACAGTGACATATTTCCCTATTTGGAAATAATTTACCTTTAAGAAATGATTTATAGCCATATAAAATATATGTGCTTCATTTTACACCACAAGTTCAAAAGTCTTCTCTCTTTTCTTAAACTCCATGCTCAGTCAAATGGATTCAAATAAATTGAAACGGAGGGAGTACATATCAATGTCGCCTAAAGGGGTATTGTAGGACCCCAAGCATAACAATGTTCTAAGACATGGTGTTCATATTACATGCCACAAAATTCCTAACAAATTTACTTCCTAGGATGTTTGTCCAAAACATCATTGACAAACATTAGACGAATTGGAAATAGACTAGATCTGCCCGAAAAAACTGTCTTGGCTGCTTCCTTTGCCATTGCATTTGCCACCCTATTCTACTCCCTATAAGTGTGCTTTACCATGACTCTGCCCATCCTGTGTATTAGTAACCTGCATTCACAAATCATAGGGTCATATGTTAGGATACCTGTAATTAGCATTTATATAATTTCGGCCGAGTCTGTGTTGATGTCCAATGGACCCAATTGTTTTGTTCAACAAATTGCAGTCCTTTTAGGAGAACCTTCAATTCAACCAAAGTGTTTGTTGTATGTGGTTCTCCATAAACCCCATTATTCAATCCCTAATATTATTTTTGAATACATTACCTAATCCTCCCATGCCTGGGTTGCTTTTAGTTGTGCCATCAGTATTTAGCTTATAGAAACCTCTTATGGGTGGCATCCGTTTAATAGTGATTTGTAAGTTATTTTGGTGGAAGTATTTAAAGTACTAGAATACTTAAATACAAGAGCAATAATATTAAAGCAAAATATTATTTGAACTCAAAATACCGTCTTGACTAGTAATCCCTCCGTCCCAATTTAAATGCGGATATTTGACTCGATTAGAGTTTATGGAAAAAAGAAAAACTTTTAAATTTGTGTTGTAAAATAAACTGTGTATAGAGTCAAATTTGACCCTCAATGTCTCTACGCCGATGGGTACGCCCAGTGAGTATAAGTCAACTAAAGCAATGGTATGACTTGGACATTGGGACAAAAGCGATGTCGTTTAAAGCTCAGTGTCTTCACTAAGAAGACGTCGCCTATTTTTGTACCTTTATGATTATTTCGATGAAGGTCTCCTACGATATAAAGGAGACCTTCACATTGTAAAAGGGGCATCATTATTATTCTCGAATAATACAACTCTCTAATTCTCTCTTATTCTCTCTCCACCTCTATCTCTAACGAATACTTTCTCTCGAGTTTATATTATCGTTGTACACTACCAGATATACAATTACAGCTTCATATTTCATCTCTAGGTCTTATTATATTTTATTACGATTTACCCTCATCTGCTTTCGATTGTTTTTCAAGCTTATAAAGTATATTGATAACTTTTGAGCCAAACAATTTGATGCCGTCTGTGGGAATTTCGAGAATCAAAATCATAGTATCCACCTAGAGAACAACCAACTACCATTCTGTACACCACACAAAAACAAAAGATGGCCGAAAATAACACAAGAATGAAAGCAATAGCGGGTGTTACAGCCAATCACTTTGGTCCTCTCAACGAGGCCGTTGACGAGGGCATCTTGAATGCAATCCCTAGCACCACACCAGATGCAGATATCTCACCTTCCCCATCCGAAGATCTGATGATCTTGCATGAAAAAGGAGCTTCCACATCTGCGGCTAAGGAAGCACCCTCGGTGGTCAAGAAGCTACTGGAAGAATGGCTAACAAGTACTCTAAGTGGCTTGGTTGAGAAGTCACCGCAAAGTAACGTCAGGTGTATACCAACGGTAGGCACCACTACTGCCATGGGTGAACTTGAGGTTGTACGAGCAAATAACAAGCCCATCGAGGCACGATGGCACGCTAACAGCCATCCTAAAGAAGATGAAGAAATGGAGAATGAAAACAAGGCGCTTCGTGACCAAATGAAAGAACATCAGTAGAGGGTAGACAAGATCCTCGGCGCGACGTGAAGAGGTTCGTTGAACAACTATACACCGAAGAAGCTGCCCCTCACTCTATCCCAAAAACCTTCAAGATGCCACCCTACTTGAGAGTATATGACGGAACCACAGATCCCGAGGATCATTTGATCCACTATGTCACTGCTGTGAAGGGCAACGAACTATCAAAAGAACAGGTACCATCGGTGCTGCTGAAGAAGTTTGGTGAGACGTTGACAGGAGGGGCCCTAACGTGGTACTCTCAGCTACCAGCTAAGGCGATATCAACGTTCGAGGAAATGACGGATAAGTTCGTCACCGCCCATGCAGGTGCAAAGAAAGCGGAAGCAAGGGTCAACGACAACTTCGTCGTCAGGCAGACCGCAGGGGAGGGACTTAGGGACTTCCTAGCCAGGTTTAATAGGGTGAGAATGAGTCTGTCAAACGTATCGGAAGGTATGACAGTCGCCGCTTTCTAGAACGGGCTAAACAGGGACGGTTCGAGGGCAACCAAGAAGCTACTACGCTGCCTTATGAAATATCCCCCTACCATATGGGAGGAAATCCACAACGCCTATTGTGCTGAGTTACGAGCAGACGATGACAATCTTAATGGGCCGACCCAGCGGCTAATAACGATATACTCAGAAACAAGGAGGGAACAACGCAATGAGGGACGGCGAGAACAACTCTCACGCTTCAACAAAGATCGACACCAGCCCTACATCAGATCCTTCCATCCACCACCAAGGCATACGGACGTGCTACAGCGACATATCGCCCCACTCCGAAACAAAAGAGGTACGCCTCCTTTGTTATCCGCCCATAACTTTTGTGTGTATCCTTCAGAAATAGTGTACGCACTGGATAAGCTGGGTACCAAAGTGCAGCGGCCAAAAAAGATGAAATCAAACCCTACCACAAGGAAATCAAACGTCCTATGTGAGTTCCATCAGGAACAGGGACACAAAACCGAAGACTGCATAGGCCTACGGCAAGAGGTAGTCAGGATGCTGAACCAGGGATACCTAAGGGAATTACGCAGTGACAAGGGGAAAACCAACTTTGCACGTGGACGGGAACAACCCCACAGGCCGACGAAGTCGCCTTCCCCAGCATGCACGATAAATATGATCGTCGGAGGCGGCGACGACTTAGCAATCAATCACATCAAATTCACCACCACGCACAAACTAAAGCGGACCATCGCCCATGAACGGTATGACGACTTCGAAGATAGTATCACCTTCGATAAGTCCGATGCCGACGGTTTGTCTTTCCCTCATTACGACGCTTTAGTTATCACTTTACGTATCGCCGATACAGATGTTAAAAGAATATGCTTGACGACGGAAGTGGCGCCTGTATTATCCATCCGAGGGTCCTCGTACAAATGAGACTCGAGGACAAGATAATACCGCGTTGCATAATACTATCTGGTTTTAACAATGCAGTGGAACGGACATTCGGAGAAATATCACTGCCCGGTTTAGCAGGAGGAGTCACGCTGGAAACAACTTTCCACGTGATGAACCAGGTAACGACGTACAACGCCATCATAGGATGCCCGTGGATACACGCCATGCGAGCGATCCCTTCAAGCTTTTACCAAGTGATCAAATTCCCTACCCCATGGGGAGTATTCAGCATTCGAGGCGAGTCGCGCACCGTACATGAGTGCTAAAAAATAGCTCAAGATTGTGCCCACACCAAACAGCTAAAGGGGGCGAGTGCAGAGGCATAGCAATCAGCTGTGTCGGGGACTAAGGTCAACCCAATAACGGACGCCATTAGAAACCCCGACGTCGTGGAGGCCTGTAAAGCAACGGTCGAAGATCTCGACCCAGTCCAATTGGACGACACCGACCTTACGAAGAAAGAGTACATCGGGCATGGCCTCGCCAACCCAAGTAAGTATCGTGAATTCCTAACTAACCATGCAGATTTAAGTGCTTTTTCCCATTTAGATATGCCGGGAATCCCGCGAGACATCGCCACCCACAAGCTGAATGTCGATCCATTACATTCGCTCGTGCTACAGATGAGAAGAAAATTCAATGCCGCTATCAATGAAGTGGCCAATGAGGAAGTAGACAAGTTACTGGTTAATGGTTCCATCAAATAATCGAAGTACCCTCAGTGGGTCGCCAATGTCGTCATGGTCAAAAAGAAAAATGGGAAGTGGAGAATGTGTGTGGATTTCACTGATCTAAACAAGGCATGCCCAAAGGATTCATCCCCGCTATCCCACATCGACCAATTGATCGACGCCACCGCAGGACACGAACTGTTGAGCTTCTTAGATGCCTACTCCGGCTGCAATCAAATCATGATGGCCGAGGAGGACCAGGAGAAAACGACTTTCATCACCCACCAAGGGACATATTGCTACAAGTTAGTGCCCTTCGGTCTCAAAAATACAGGGGCTACGTACCAAAGACTGGTCACCAAAATGTTCAAAGAGCAGCTCGGTAAGACCATGGAAGTCTATACTGACGATATGCTGGTGAAGTCGACAAGGAAAGAAGACCACATCAACCATCTGAAAGAAGCCTTCGGGATGTTGAGAAGGTACGGGATGAAGCTGAACCCCAAGAAATGCGCCTTCGGCATAGCCTCAGGAAAATTCCTAGGATTTCTCGTATCACAACAAGGCATCGAGGTCAACCCAGATCAGATCAAGGCTATAGATGCAATACCTAAAATTTTGAACAACAAAAAATAGGTACAAAAGCTAGCGGGGCGAGTAGCCGCCCTATCCAGGTTCATCCCACGATCCTTCGACAGGTGCCATAAATTTTTCAATGTGTTGAGAAAGGACAATGGGTTACAGTGGAACGAGGAATACGTCAAAGCCTTGAGAAAATTGAAAGCATACCTATCTTCGCCACCACTGCTGGCCAAAGCGAGTCCAGGCAAGCCCCTACTGGTGTATCTGGTCATATGCGAGGTCGCCGTCAGCGCAGTCTTGGTTCGCAAAAATGAAGGTACGCAATCTCCTATTTACTATATTAGCAAAACCTTAATGGACGACGAAACACGGTATCCAAACCTTGAAAAGTTAGCTCTGGCATTGGTTGTAGCTTCACGGAAGCTCCGACCCTATTTTCAGTGACACCCCATAAAAGTAGTAACGACCTTCCCCTTGAGAAGCGTCCTACATAAGCCTGAATTATCAAGAAGGCTCGCCAGATGTGCCATAGAGCTCAGCAAGCACGATATCTCATATCACCCAAGAAACGCCATCAAGTCGCAAGTACTTGCCGACTTTGTAGCTGATTGCAGCACAGAGATACTGCCAGAGGCAGAACTAGAGGCACGTCGTGCTCCCTCCAACACCGACCTATGGACTCTTTACACTGACAATGCCGCTAATGCCTCGGGATCGGGACTGGCACTCGTTCTCGAGGTCCCCATGGGCAAATACCATACGATGCCCCTAAATGACTAACAACGAGGCCGAGTACGAGGCTGTTATTGCAGGTATAAAACTAGCCATCAAATATGGGGCTCGACGGCTCGTTCTCCATTGCGAATCCCAACTCGTAGTGAACCAGGTCACTGGGACTTACCAAATCAAGGAGCAGAGATTGCAAAAATACCAGTCAGAAATCCACAGATTAATGACTGAGTTCGACGAGTGCCGCTTCGAACAAATTCTGAGGGCACGGAATGTTGAAGTAGACGGCTTAGCAAAATTGGCCGCAACCACTAAAAACTTCAACAAAGAAAGCGTGGTCACCCTCCTCCATTCAGCCATTGATCACACTGAGGTACTCTCTTTAAATTTGACTTGGGACTGGCGCAACCAATTTGTATCCTATCTGCAGGATGGAACACTCACACTCGACAAAAAAGAAGCAAAGAAGCTCCGTGTACAGGCCGCCCGGTATTGCCTGATAAACCACGAGCTCTACAAAAGGACGTTTGGCGGACCCCTGGCCAAGTGCCTAGGGCCGCACCAAACGAGGCCAGTACTCGAAGAGGCACATGAGGGTCACTACGGCGCCCACACAGGTAACCGCGCCCTCGTGCACTGCATAATACGGGCCGACTATTATTGGCCCACTATGAAGAAAGAGGCAGCGGAATACGTTCACCGATGCGAACAATGCCAAAAGTATGCCCCCATGATACACCAACCAAGAGAACCCCTCCACTCAGTCACTTCCCCATGGTCTTTACTCAAATGGGGAATGGACATAGTCGGTCCCCTACAAGTGGGACGAGGAAAGGTACAATTTCTATTAGTTTTAATTGACTATTTCTCCAACTGGGTGGAAGCAGGTGCGTACGCCCAAATACGCGAACAGGAAGTCATTGCCTTCATATGGAAGAATATTATCTACCGATTCGGCATCCCCAAGGAAATCAGCTGTGACAACGGACGACAGTTCATCGACCAGAAGACGACAAAGTTCTTCGATAAATGGCATATTAAGCAAATACTCTCCATGCCATATCACCCCACCGCCAACGGCCAAGCAGAGTTTTCCAAAAAACAATACTGAACATACTGAAAAAGAAACTCGAGGAAGACAAAGGGCTATGGCCCGAGCTACTACCAGAAGTGTTGTGGGAGCACCGGACCACACCCAAATCCTGCACAGGAGAAACACCGTACTCACTGGTCTACGAAACTGACGCGGTCATACCAGTCAAAGTCGGCGAACCAAGCTTGAGGTATTCACATACCAGCAGAGCAGAGAACGACATAAACAGACTTTAAGACCTCGATGAGGTCGAGGAAAGAAGAGAAATGGACCACATAAGAATGGTGGCTCAGAAACAGCAAGTCGAAAGATACTACAACAAGAGAGCCAAAATAAGACCACTCAAAGTGGGAGAGTACGTCCTCAAAGCCAAAACATTGGCATCAAAAGACCCAAGCGAAGGAAAACTGGGCACCAACTGGGACAGACCCTACAAAATCACAGCAGCAGCAAGTAAAGGAGCATTCCAATTAGAAATAATGGAAGGAAAAACGCTCCAAAATAATTGGAACGTCACCCACCTCAAGTATTTCCATTTCTGAAAGGCGTCTCCTGAGTCGCGCTCTTTTTCCCTTACCTGAGTTTTGTCCCAATTGGGTTTTCTCGGGGAGGTTTTTAGCGAGGCGGCAGAGGGGACACCTGGAGATATTTACGGAACAAGTTTATCATACCAGCCACTCCATGCGCTCTCCTGACTGACATGACAAAGGGACTGGACTAGCATGATCTCCAGTGTGCAAACGGCTAAGGCCATCTCCAATGTATAAACGGCTAAGGCCATCTCCAGTGTGCAAATGGCTAAGGCCATCTCCAGTGTGCAAACGACTAAGGCCATCTCCAGTGTGCAAATGGCTAAGGCCATCTCCAACGTGTAAACGGCTAAGGCCATCTCCAATGTATAAACGGCTAAGGCCATCTCCAGTGGGCAAACGGCTAAGGCCATCTCCAACGTGTAAACGGATAAGGCCATCTCCAATGTGTAAACGGCTAAGTCCAACTCCAATGTATAAACGGCTAAGACCATCGACATTATTATGGCTGAGGCTATCACTGTCAATCGTCGGCCCAGCTCAACTACGACAAGCAAGTAATTCGATGACAGTCGAAGTTAAGTATATGGCTAAGGCCATCAACATTATTATGGCTAAGGCCATCATCGTCAATCATCGACCCAGCTCGACTACAACAGGCAAGTAATTCGATGACAGTCGAAGTTACGTATATGGCTAAGGCCATCGACATTATTATGGCTAAGGCCATCACCGTCAATCGTCGACCCAGCTCGACTACGACAAGCAAGTAATTCGACGACAGTCGAAGTTACGTATGTGGCTGAGGCCATCGACATTATTATGGCTAAGGCCATCACCGTCAATCGTCGACCCAGCTCGACTACGACAAGCAAGTAATTCGACGACAGTCGAAGTTACGTATGTGGCTAAGGCCATCGACATTATTATGGCTAAGGCCATCACCGTCAATCGTCGACCCAGTTCGACTACGATAAGTAAGCAATTCGACAACAATCAAAGTCACATATACGGTCAAAGCCAAGGCGATCGCCGTCAACCGTCGACCCAGTTCGACTACGACAAGTAAGAAATTCGACAACAGTCGAAGTCACATATACGGCCAAGGCCAAGGCCATCGCCGTCAACCATCAACCCAGTTCGACTACGACAAGTGAGCAAGTCGACAACAGTCGAAGTCACATATACGGCCAAGGCTAAGGCCATCGCCGTCAACCGTCGACCCAGTTCGACTACGACAAGTGAGCAATTCGACAACAATAGAAGTAACATATACGGCCAAGGCCAAGGCCATCGTCGTTAACCGTCGACCTAGCTCAACTGCGACAAGCAAGTAATTCGAAGACGGTCATAATTACATATATGGCTAAGGCTAAGTGTCAAAAACGTTGACCTAGATCGACCACGGAGGACAACACTTCGACGATGGTCGAAGCTACATCCCACAGGCTAAGGCCGTCGCCAATAGTCGCCAACCTTGTTCGACTACGACGAAGGGCACTTTAACAACAATTGAAGTGATGTCATTATTAGCTAAACCCACTACTATTTAGCATCAAAGCCGCATCCTATCGTCGGATAACACAAACAACGTCCGAAAAAAAACACTGAAAATCCTGCAAGAAAGCGAGCACCCCCTCTACGGAGACGAGGTACCGAAAATAAAAGATACAAAAGGAAAGGAATGGCAGCAAAAGTACAACTTTCATTATCATCCGAAAAATGCATGTACACCCGACCTTACAAAAGATCCCCATTACATTCCAGAATACAACAAAAACAAAAAATATATACAAGTCCTAAGGGGCTTTGCCACTTTGCCCGTCACCCCCTGTCTGACCTCCATTTTGCTCATTGTCCCCCGCCTGACCGCCATCTTGTCCATCGCCGCCCCCGGGTTGGTAAGTTGTAGAGATCCAAGAGCCTAATTCTACATGGTTGACATCTTCGGAGTTATAGCCCGCCCGGCCTGGGGAGTCAGAACTATACCCACAGGTTTCGCGGGCAATGCGGGCTACGTGTCGTTGCTCCTGAACCTCCGCCTCAGTGGCTCGACCCGCAGCCAAGTACTCCTAGAGTACGACTTATCTGGCCTCGGCGTATACCCACATCTCATGCGCCTCACGATGCGTATCCTCATCAGACCTTGGCGGAGCAGTTCGCCTAAGGGCTTCAATCTCAGCCGCCCTGGCATTGAGTTCGGCGATCAAGGTAGAGACCTCGGTCTACAAATCAGCAGCTTCCGCCGCTACCCCACGGCTAACCTTCAATTCCTCTTCCTTCGATTGAAGAAGAGTTTCCAGCTTAATGTTCCGAGCCAGAGCCGTCATCAGCTCGACCACCCTCTGTTTCAGTTGAGCCTCCGACTGTTCAAGGCCCTCACGGAACACCCGAAACTCCGGGTCCTATTTAACTAGATCCGCCAATGCCTGATACTTGGCACGACACCGTTGGTGCTTCTTCGCCATCTTGTTGAAAGTGGCCGCCTTCTTTTGTGCCCGTTGTCTTCTCTCCACCTCCAAAATGAGAGTCTAAAAAGGAAAGGAAAAAGAGGAAAGGCAAGTCAGTTCACATCAAAGTTAGCCCTACAGCACACAGTGAAAACTAAAAGCTACCTGCAAGGCCGCGCCAGCGACCCTCCATGATAGATCCCCATCACTAACACCCTTCAGCACTTCACGCTCAGCAGCCACACATAACAAGGTCATGTCCGTTGCGACCTGCTTGCTATGTTGTAACATATTATACCCTTCCGGGATCATAATTCGGCAGTTGGACCTACCCGCCGTCATCTCCACATGGGATGGATCCCTCGCTAACCCATCTGCATCTCTATGGGCAGCCTCAGGGTCCGCCCTCTCGGCATCATCGCCCACTTCTCCAATAGCAGCCGACGAACCGCTCTCCGGAACACGGGCTGGGCTGGCATCGGCGGTAGCTCTCCTTTGGGGAGCCGACCTCCCCGAACGGATAGCATCGGCCATAAAAACCGGCCTCGAAACTTAACAGGACTCACTTACAGTCCCGACTTCAGTCGCTATCCCCTTGCCCGTTATCAACCGCCGTCTCTTTCTCTCTGGCGGCTCCTCACCTTCAGAAGTTTCCTCCACAGGCCACGAGGACGGCACTGAAGGAGTCGCTTCATTTAAGGATGTCGCCACAGGTGCAACCTCCTGCTGAGGAACAACGGGAGCGCCATCACTGAACGAACCGCAGGGTATGTCTTCACCATCAGAATCGGTCTTCGCCCTAGGCGAGGTAATAACGGCCTCCTTCTTCCTGGGGATGCTTAGATCTGCCAACATGAGTAAGTCAGGTAACAAAACTTAGGGGAGCTTCCAAACCAAAGCCGAAGAATTACCTGACGGGCCATACTGTTGACGAAATGCGGCCCAGGTATGACACTCCTCCGCATAAGGTATTAACTTTTCCACCCACAATTTAATATTGTCAATAAATTGGGGTGGAGAATCCCTCACTACAAAAAAGAAGAGAAAGAAATCACAGTGACCGAATGGTCAAGGTCACAAACGATCATGAATTCCACAAATAAAGGTACTTACTTTCTGAGTTCCACCTTTCCGGGAACCCTTCAAGGTTAGACACCAGGTGCTCCGTTCTGATGTAGAAGTACCTATGCCAGAAGCCGTGGTTGGTCTTGTCGTCAGACTTAACTACCAAGCCCTTCGTACCACGGCTCTTCAATTGCAGCATAGTACCCCTCAGGTAACCGGGGCTGAACAACTGTAAAAGATAATGAACTGAGACTCCGCACTCAGCCTTAGCAGCGTACGTGGTCAGAATCTTGCACACCTTTAAGGTGTAAGGAGTAAGCTAAGCCGGACACACATTGAAAAAGCGGCAGATCTCCTCTGCTAGAGGGTAAATTGGGAGACTATAACCAATCAAAAATGGGTACTCGTAAAATGTGCAGTATCCAGGCCTGTGCACATTGGCATAATCCATCCTAGCCGGAGCCATTTTCACATGGCCCGGAACGTTGTGTGTTGCTCGAAGATTGTCTAAATGAGATTGCAATAATTCACTATGCACCCAGGGAAGGGCTGGGCTTTTCGTTTGAAAATCTTTTCGAATGTGCATTTCCTTTGGGAGCACGTTGTCTACCGTAAGGGGAATGGGGGTCTTTTCTACTTCTTCCTCCTCGCCGCCGGAGGAGGGTGTAACCCTAGACGGGGCAGTGTCCTTGGTCTTTTTACTACCTTGACGATGTTTTGCCATGTTTTGTTTAAGAAATAAAATACTGGCGACGAGAAGTATGACTTCAAAGAAGTGGAGGAGTCTCACAAGAAATAAAGGCAAAGAAGGAAATCGAAAAATGTTTTCCAAAGGTTCGAAAGGTGAATCAGATTGAACCTTTCCCCTATTTATAGGGTTAGGTTGCGCATAAATCGAAAAGGCATGATTCAAAACGTGCGCGGGAAACCAAAATGTCACATCCTCCTCCGAACTGCCTCGGGAATAAGTGTAATAATGACGCATGCGGGCGATGACGTCATTCCAAAAAGGAAGCCATGCGTCAGCGGCTCAACCATGTCATACATTTCATCTCATTCGCGTTGCCGACCCAGGGCAAGGTCAAATTCTCCCAAGACGAGGTTTCCATTTCCGCCCATTGAAGACGCCTACCGAATGCGTCTCCAACGAACGGAGGGACTAACTGTATAGGGTCAAATTTGACCCTCAACGTCTCTACGCCGATAGGTACACCCAGTGAGTATACGTCAACTAAAGCAAGGGTACGACTTGGACGTGGGGACAAAAGAGACGTTGTTTAAGGCTCAATGTCTTCACTAAAAAGACGTCACCTATTTTTGTACCTTTATGATTATTTCGATGAAGGTCTCCTACGATATAAAAGAGACCTTCACATTGTAAAAGGGGCATTATTATTATTTTCGAATAATACAACTCTCTAATTCTCACCTATTCTCTCTCCACCTCTATCTCTATCGAATACTTTCTCTCGAGTTTATATTATTGTTGTACACTACCAGATCTACAATAACAACTTCATATTTCATCTCTAGGTCTTATTATATTTGATTACGATTTACCCTCATGTACTTTCGATTGTTTTTCAAGCTTATAAAGTATATTGATAACTTTTGAGCCAAACACTATAGTTGGTATATTTTTTCAAATTCAAAATGGTAAAGGGGCATGATGTACAAATAGCACCATTTGTGTTGGCTATAAATTACTCCACCAAAGATAAAGTAGGAAGTATAAAGTTAAATTATTTATAAATAAAAAAATATGAAATACAAATTTAAAAAGTAAGTAAAACACATAAATCAGATAGAGGCAGTATTAAATTATCCTTAGTTACTCATATTCTATGAAAATTAAGGAGAAAGGTCGCTTTCTTTGCTTATTAATGCTGCAAATCGGGTCACCAAATGTGTGAAAGGCTCCAGGACGTCTATTTCAATACTAACAGCCGCATAATATGTCGAACCACTGAAGTATCTCGCACGTGTCACTTCCTAACCTCAACGAACAAACTTTACTCCACTCCTAACTTCTCCGCGTACACTACAAATTATCATGGCCTTACAGTTTATAGTTATATCAACAAGTAACCGGTAGTTACCCACGAGCCCTTTCGCTGTCAATAGAAGACTTTGTTGCCTAGGGCGACCGACATTACTCGGTTATAGGTTGACCCAATAATTCAATAGCTCCTTGTATTCATTTCCCCGAATAAATAGGCCTATTACTGCTTCCCCCTGATTGATGAGAGCTGTATATTTGCTCTGTTTCTTTCTTACTTACACGATTCTTGTGTTGGGAAAAAACTGAATTTATATTAAAGATGACGTGACATGACACGTGGATTGGTCAAAAGGTCAACATGTAATGATTAATTGAGAGATACGAGAAGAAAAATTCAAAATAGGCACGGGGTGCAATTTAGATACGTATCTCGTACCTAAATGAAGCATTAAGGTCTAGGAATTCTTAAGGATTTCAAAAGACAAGAATCTGATGACGAAAGATACGGGAAGAGGAAGTTAAACAGGCACGAGAAGCAGTTTAGACACGAGTCCCGTACCAATTCGAATCATTTAGAACCAATGGATCGAAAGGCATTGAAGACATGAATCTGAAGACAAAAAGGAGTCCAAATTCAATATTAAATACCTGATACGTTGGAAAATTGGTATTTAATAGGAATGATTGTGTAACGACTTATTTAATGTCATTTATTACTCATAATTATCTCATTAAATGTCCGTTATTATTCTTATTTGTACTAAGGAATTGAACCGTTACTCCTTATTGGCTATAAAAGGAGGAGGTCTCATCATTTGTAAAAAAAATATCATCTACATCATATTGAAATTCGAATTTCTTTACTGTTGATTCTTATTTTAAGAAAGCTTATTATACTTTTTGGTCTCTTGATTATCAATAACCCGATTTCTTATTTTAAATTCTAGTTTTGACCAAATTATCATTTTTTGGTTAAACAAATTGGTTCCGTTACCAGAAATCTGATAATCTATTCTTTCTGAAGTTACATTCTACCCATTTTTAACATCATGTCAAACAACAACAACAATGTTATTGAAAATCAAATCCATCAGGGTCAAGGGGATTTGCACAACATTAACATAGTTCCTTCCCTTCAAACTTCTCCACGTCAATCTCGTGAAGATACCCCTGCACCAAAATCACATGCTGTTGAGCAAGAGCAATCAGAAGATTTTGAAGGGCCAGGGGAAGCTTTGCAAAGAATAATTGATGCACGGGTTAGCCAAGCTCTTCAAACATTAGTTAGCCGGTTACCTGTCGCGCCGCCCACTCCTTCACCTAATAACAATACACTGGAGAATCCTCGTTCTGGCCTTGTTAACACAAACGAAGGGACCCACAGTGAACCACTAGAAATGGATCCAGGTAATACAAATAATTCTTATTTACAAAATCTGGTACTAACTTTGCAGACACAGCTCAAAGAACAAAGTGAGCGCATCGAGCAGATACCCGGTGTTTCTCCAATAATCAAAGGGATAGATGCGGATAAATACTCACAACAACCTTGGAAACCGAGTGCTGCTCCTCTTCCAATCCCTAAAAAGTTTAAAATGCCTGACATTTCAAAGTATGAAGGCACAACCGACCCACGTGACCTTGTGACGGCATTCACTACAGGAGTCAAAGGAAACGATTTAACCAAGCAGGAGATTGAGTCCGTATTGGTCAAGAAATTTGGAGAAACACTCAC
>MU668780.1:13049-27482 GCA_026770625.1 Nicotiana glauca
GCAATTCCTAAAAAAATAAAAAGGAGAAAACGCTTCATTCATAGCGGCGGCTGACATTCAAGAGAAGTTTTCTCTTTAGATTTCCATAAAAACTCAAGTTTCAATATTAAACCACAAGACAACTCAAAGTAGAATTGAAACCAGCCCCGAAAAGACATGAAAACCGGCCCAAAATTCCAGTTCTGAAACACAATCAAATAGCCTCAGAACCTGTCGAAACACCAACTCGAAATTCCAACCTGTGGTCAAGTTTCTGTTGCCTTTTGCGAGTCCGTTCGAGTTCGCCATTGGTCGTTGGTTCATGTCCATGGTTCGTGGTAGCGTCCCTGTGGCCATATCAGTCTTTTGGTCGGAGTTCGATGATCGAAAGGGTCGTCACTGTGAGGTCCAGCTCTTACGTTGATTTGAAAATTTATATCTATGTTTTAATCGATGTTCAACTCTCACATTCTGTTGCTTCATTATTTTGTTGAAACTTTTTGTCTAATTTAATTCGTTTTGTTTAATATGAACTTGACATTAGGAACATAAATGAATTAGTTAGCTAGTTTTTTTTTTTTAACAATGATGAACACATAGGTATGTTGGGTTAATAATCTCGGGGTAGATCTCGTATGAAGTACGCCACAATAGTAGCTGATTTTGATTTGGATATTACGGAAATCTGTATATGCTATGATTTGGTATTCTTATACTTTCTCACAGTAGGCTCATTTCGGATTTAAATATTAGTTATCATGAATATGAAGTAATCCACTAGTGAAAAGTTGTTGCTTGATTGCTGGAATTTCCATTAATTAAAACTATTTCAGCCATGTTAACATGGGTTGTGGGACGTTGTTGCTTGTATCAGGTAATTGCTAATGAAAAACATGCCATACTGGTTTTCTAGCGAACTTGCTTCTTGTTTGCTGTATTTTGTCTCTTTAACCATAATAGGTTTGTGTGGTATGAATATTTTAATTGAAGTATATCACATCACATAGGATAATATATGATGATGCTCTACGCTGGTCATAATATTTGCGGTTCTAGTACATCGGCAGCCCAGTCGTGCAACGCCTGAAATTCGACTTAGAATGGACCAGCCGTAAGGCCCAGGTCACGAAAATCTATGCTGAATTTTAGAAGTGGGGTCTAGCGGTCCTGTGGATAGGCTGTGGAAGCCCAGCTTGGGTTAATTACAAGATTCATTTTTAAAGACATGAAATAGCTCTTTAAACATTTAGTAGGAAATATGGGGTATTAATTCACAAATGTAAATTTGGGTTTCAAATTAGGTGGCGGGTTCAAATTAAAAGGGTCCCCCCTTTTGTTTGAATTCGGACTTGAATTTGAGGCTTGAATTTATATGCGCTAATTAATTAGCCCGTTTAGAGACAAATAATGAATAGTAAATCGTAGTTGCCTTAGAGTGACCTTAAAATAAAAATAAGACGAGACGAGCCTCGCCGAACAAAACATATATTGTGGGGCTCTCAATAAATGCTTGAATTAAAATACTTAGATTTCGGAATGGGCCGTTTAGCAAATTTCACGGCCTTCCCCAAAGATAATCACACGCTAGCCACTTTAGGCGCATTTTAATAATTTTACCTTCTTAAATACGGGTGTGCATTTCATGCGACCCAAATCCAAATCCCAAAACGTTGGATAAGAATGTGTCGAGGATCCGGGTGCATTTCATGTGACGTGATCCAAAAACACGTTCTTAAACGACGTTCACTTTCTTAATAATTGAATAAAAGCAGTAGATCATTCTAAAATTGCAACATAGGTTAACATGTATTAAAATCAGATTCTAGCCAAATGTAACAGTTGAGCGACCGTGCTAGAACCACGGAACTCGGGAGTGCCTAACCCCTTCTCCCAGGTTAACAGAATTCCCTACTCGGATTTCTGGTTCGCGACTGTTAAACAGAGTCAAATCTTTTCCTCGATTCGGGATTCAAACCGGTGACTTGGGATACCATAAATCTCCCAAGTGGCGACTCTGAATCTTTAATAAATGAATCTCATTTTGATTGTCCTTTAATTGGAAAAACTCCCTTTATTATACCTTTCACGGGGTGTAGTAACGGAAAAAGGAGGTTTGACAGCTCACTAACAAGTTTAGAACCTCTAAAAAAAATTCCCAAAAAGCCTCCAGCTTATAATTTTCCCCCAAAGTCCTCTGCTCAATAGCTGAAACTCAAATTTGAATTTCAAAAACAAAAAAGTTCAGATTTGAATTCCTGTAGTATAACCTTTACTTTACTCTTAATTTTCTCCAAAAATCCAAAAACATACAAATATTCAGTAAAAAAAAACTCCAAAATACTATTACGTTGCTTTGATTTGAAGTTTATTTTGAGTTCTAGTTCATGTTTTAGAAAGCTTGAGGCTAAAACAAAGGTATTTGGGGGTTATTTGATTGCTGATAAATCTCTGCTACTTTCCTGGGGTTTTGCGGTGATATTTTTGTTGAAATCGACCTCATTGCTTTGGCCTTGACTACTGTTGTTTGCTCGATTTACTGCTGATCTCTTCTTCCTCTTATTGTACTTCATTTTCCAGGTATTTTCCAATCTCCAGTGTGTGAAGAGTAGAACTATCAATATAGTTGAATTGTAAAGAGAATTGATATGCTATTCAGCTCATTTATATTGAGTTTCAATTTTACAACTGTGTAATCACATTAGTAGAACTTAATTGACATGAATTTTCCATGTTTGTATAATCTGGACTGTCTGGGACTGTTGAGCCCTTGTGATTCTAGCTTAATGATAGCTTTAGAATAGGAACTGCCTTATCTGTTTTATTTTATCTCAATAGTCTAAATCTCGTGTAAATTGATCTTTTGAAATTAGTAGATAACTTTGAGTTTATGCTATTAGTATCAGGACAGTTGTAGGCATGAGTGATATTGAAAGGCTTGGATTTAGTTAATGGATTCATAGCTGGATAGACTCAAACCAAAAGTCTCAAATGTTATCTGTTCTCAATAAACTTCACTATAAATTTCGATGTGTTACCCAATATGTTAAGCTGTGGAAACGGTTAATAAGTTGTAGATGTGCATTTCCTTAATTAGGGAAGTTCAGTAATTGTATTTTGTTTATTCCAAATAATTAGTCCATAGCAGTTTTCTGGTCAAATATATGTCAAATAAAATGAATTGGTTCAGTTAACTGTTAATTAGCTTCCTGTTCATATTGAGTGCACGTTGGCCCCCTATAATTTGTGCTGTGAATTTATCATTGGGCTTGATTTCAATCAAATCCCCATTTATAACTCCATATTGCATCCAAGGCTAAATTGCACCTAGTTAATGACTGGTTCTGATTTGTCAATGTTGGGCCTAATGGCTTGGCCCAACTACTCAATGGAAATAGTTACACATACCAGACCTGGACCAGCGTTTACCAAAGCCTAAAAAGCGCTGGGTATTTAAAATCCTGGGCTGATCTTTAAGGCCCAAATAATTGCTATAAATCAAAATTCTTCCACTTATATTAGGAATATGGGGAATTAACCCGCAAATGTAAATTTGGGTTTCGAATTAGGTAGCGGGTTCAAGTTAAAAGGGTCTTTCCTTGACAAAAAAAGTCCTGTTTAAAGTGACTGTCAAAAGCTCCAACATTAAAGTGCATGCGGAAGTTTATAATGTTGTTAAAATAAGTGAGGACGATAACCTTATACAGCAATATAGTCAATCTGCACAAGATGATACATTCACGGTATGTGGTTGATACTCAAATACTTTTGTGACGACCCAACCCGTCGTCACGTGAGTTACCTCCCCGTTTCCCCCATGTTGTGTTGCTTCATGTTTCAATATCGGCATTTAAGTTGATCGGATGGGATTGAGTTAGTTTTAGTTGGAAATGAGGCACTTAGCCTCTTAGAAGAAAGCTTGTTTTAGAAAAGTCAACCGGAAGTTGACTATATGGTTAGAGGGCTCAGATGTGAATTCCGGTGGTTCGGTTAGCTTCGGGGGATGATTTGTGACTTACGAGTACGATCGGAATTGAATTTGGAGGCTTGGTGTAGAATTAGGCTTGAATTGGAGAAGTTTGAATTTTGGCGAATTCTGGTTGATAGGTGAGATTTTGATCCGAGGGTCAGAATGGAATTCCTAGAGTTGCAGTAGCTTCGTTAGGTGATTTTGGTTATGTCTGCAAATTTTCAGCTCATTCAGACGTTATTTGGTCGGGTTTTTGATTGAATGCGCATTTCGGAAGTTCTGATGAAAACTAGGCTTGAATCCGATGTGTTTTAATGGTTTAGGCTTGTTTGACGTGTTTCGAGGATTGGAACATGTTTGAATAAGGTTGTTGGATGTGTTGGTGTTTTTGGTTGAGGTCCCGGGGGCCTCGGGGTGATTTCGGATGATTAATCGGAATTTGGAAGCATTTGTTGCAGTCAAATTTTTGTGCCTTCTGGTATTTCAGCATCTGCGGAAAAGGAGCCGCTTAAGCAGTTCCGCAGATGTGGTGGGAAGATCGCAGAAGCGATCAGGAGTGGACCAAGGATTTTCCGCATAAGCGGACTAATAAACGCCTTTGCGGGGCCGCATAAGCAGATTGTAGATCGCAGAAGCGGTCGAGGGGAAACCGCATAAGCGGTGCTTGGAATCGCATAAGCGGTCCAGATGGTTTTAAGTCAGACCACATAAGCGGTCAATTAGCCGCATAAGCGGGACCGCAGGTGCGGTCAGGGGACCGCAGAAGCGGAAAATGGACCTGTGTTATAATGAACAGTGTTCACGAACTTGGAAAAGAAGAAAAACATTTTGGACTTCGAGCAAAGCGAGTTTTTGGGCGATTTTGAAGAGGATTCGAAGGGATTTCATCAGGTATGAATATTTGGACTCGGATTTTGTTATTATGGTGTAAAAATAAGAATTAATCACGGAAATTCAAGGAATTAAAGGGTAAAAATGAAGGTTAGGGCTTGAAACCTAAGAAGGTTTGAATTGATGATTTGAGGGGTCAAATAGACTCCGATTCTTGTGTATTTTATATGTACGGACTCATGGCGAGATGAGGATTCCAAAGATGTAAATTTCGTAATTTTTCAAGAAGCAGGCCCTGGGCTCGGGTTTTGCCAACTTCGTGTTTTTGGGTATTTTTCGAGTTCTTTCAATTGGGTTATGTTCCATTAGCTTATTATAACATATTCCTTGTGGTTTTGATCAGATTCAGCACGTGAGGAGGTTGATTCAAGAGGGAAAGGCTTAGCAGACTAGTCTCGTGACCGGTTTGAGGTGAGTAATAGATGTAGATGATGACCTGAGGGTTTGAAACCCCGGTATATCACACTGTGACGCTATATTGAGGCAAGACACGTACTCTACGGTAAGTGCGGGGTCGATTATGATTGGGACTATGGCTTAGTCCGACCGAATGATGTTCGCACAGTGTTTTTGGTTAGAAATTAGTTGGCAAACCTCCTACTTAGATGGTTATGGATATATTTGGGCTGTATGCCGATTATTTGGATCCCATAGGGATTATTATGACTGTTTTCATGATGTTTAGCATGTTTTCATGATATCAGCCCTGAGTTAAACACTGTCTCGAAATGGCTACTAAATTCTAAGGTTTTAACCACTTAATTTATAATTTCTGATAATTGGAACTGAAAATGGTAAGTTTGACTGTGCCCGTGTGGCTTAAATGCATATAATTGGACTGATTGTGGATCGGGTTGTACGCCGCTGTGCATGTTACGATTATATTATGCTTGGTCGGTAGGAGACCCTCCGGAGTCTGAACCCCCACAGTGAGCGCGGGTACCCAAATGGATCGGGCTGCGCACTGCAACGGTCATGTGCATTGCATTGCATTCATGCATCGATATCTGCCTGCCTTACCTGTCATTATTGTGATTATTGCACCGTTAAATGTGTAGGAGTATTGGTTATAGCTTTGCATTGTTTTATTTCGAGATTTCTTACTATCAGTCATTATACATGTCTATTACCACTGAGTTGGAAGTACTCACTTTACTCCCCGCACCATGTGTGCAGATTCAGGTGTCTCGGGAGCTTAGCTGAGCTATTTACGGTTCCAGAGCTTTACCGGAGTTGTCGAGGTAGCTTCCTGACGTCCGCAGGACCCGACTCCTCCCCTATCCCCTTTATTATGTTTTCGCAGTTTTAAAACTATATATTATTGGAGTCTTATTACACTGTATTATTAGAGGCTCTAGACTCGTGACCCCTAGGTCTTTGGGAGTGTATTCAGTATTATCTTGATATTTGGCTTATTTCTATCTATAAATTAAAACTATTAACTTTATTGTTGATAAAGATATTTAAATGATTGGTTTTGAGCTTCGTGCTCGGGTTGAGAGTGAAAATGCTCGGGCTTGCCTAGCAATTGCATTGGGCGCCATCACGATCGGGATTGGGGTCGTGACAAGTTGGTATCAGAGCCACTTTACTAGGCCTCATGAGTCATGAGCCGGTTAGTAGAGAGTCTCGCGGATTGGTACGGAGACGTCTGTATTTATCCTCGTAGGATGCATAACCTTTAGGAAACACTTCATATTCTTGAACTCTTGTCATGCGACTTTGTTGTTCCGAGAACTAAACTTTTGTATTCTATTCTCTCGCAGATGGCGAGAACTCATGTTACCGGACGTGGCAGACGACCACCATTGCCACCCGCCAGAGGCCGTGAGTGCGGCCGTGGTCGAGGCAGAGCAGTAGAGGCAGCACCAGTTGACCCACCAGTTGCCCCCATTCAGGACCAGCCTCCAGCTGTAGATGCTCCAGCAGCACCTGTTCAGGCACCGGCAGTGCCCATCATGATTCCTGGCCTTTAAAAGGCTTTAGCTCAGATCTTATCTGTCTGCACTGGTCTGGCTCAGGCAGTTTCATCCTCTACTGCCACAGCTACTTCTCAGACCGGGGGTGGTCATCATACCCCCGCAGATCGCACACCCCAGCAGGTTGTGCAGGGATTACAGACACCAGAGGCAGCCCCAGCTCAGCCAGTTACACAGGTTGCTCCAGTTGTGCCAGTCGCACTAGCTCCAGAGTATGCAGTTCTAGTGATGCCAGATGACAAGCAGCGTCAACTAGAGAGGTTTGGTAGACTTCAGCCTCCGACATTCAGCGGTACTAAGGGCGAGGATGCCCAGGGATTTCTAGACAAGTGTCAGCGGATGCTTCGCACTGCAGGGATCTTAGAGTCGAGTGGAGTGGCTTTTACTACCTTTCAGTTCTCAGGGCCTGCATTTACATGGTGGGAGGAGTTTGAGAGGCGTAGGCCTGCGGGAGCAGCACCCCTTACTTGGCAGCAGTTCTGCACTCTCTTTTTGGAGAAGTATGTGTTGCAGTCTCGCAGAGAGGAGCTGCGCCGACAGTTTGAGTGGTTGATCCAGGGTGACATCACAGTGACCCAGTATGAGTTGAGGTTCACGCAGTTGGCTTGGCATGCTACTTGGATGATCCCGACAGATCGGGAGAGGATCAGGAGGTTTGTGGATGGCCTCAACTATCCGATTCGCATTTTGATGACTAGGGAGAGGGTGGTAGCAGCTTCATTTGAGGAGGTAGTTGATATGGCTCGCCGGATTGAGACAAATCATCGTCGGGAGCATGAGGAGAGGGAGGCCAAGAGGCCTCGAGGTTTAGGTGGCTACAGTGGTGCTTCATCTAGGGGCCAGTTCCAGCAGGGCAGAGGTCGTTCTTTTAAGCCTCCTCAGACAGGTCTCCCAGAGTACACTGGGCTTCTTTAGGCCATGGCCGCCAGGGATTTCAGCAGGGCCAGTCCTCACTTTGTGCACTTCCAGCTCAGAGTTCTACTCCTGCCTCTTCAGCCCGGGGTTCATCTGCAGCGAGGGGTTCCCTTCAGTCCCCTTCTGCAGCTCAGGGTCGTTGCTACGAGTGCGGTGAGTTAGGTCACATGAGGAGACAATGTCCTCGGCTTCGTAGTGGTCGGTCTCAGCAGAGGGATCAGCCCTCCTCTTCTACTCCATCTACTTCAGCACCATCCCAGTCAGGTAGAGGTGAGGGTCAGTCAGCTAGGGGTCGCCCTAGGGGTGGAGATCGATCTAGTGGTGGTCAGGCTCGGTTCTATGCTATCCCAGATAGAAGGGACGCTGTTGCATCAGAATTTGTTATCACAGGTATTATCTCAGTTTGCCACAGGGATGCTTCTATTTTATTTGATCCCGGGTCTACATACTCCTATGTGTCTTCATATTTTGCCCATCATCTGGGTACGACCCGTGGTTTTCTTGCCTTACCTGTGTATGTATCTACCCCGTGAGTGATACTATTATTGTGGATCTATTATATCGATCTTGTCTTGTTACTGTTGGGGGTCTGGAGACCCGAGTTGATTGTTGTTGTTGGGTATGGTAGACTTTGATGTGATTCTGGGTATGGATTGGCTATCTCCGTACCATGCTATTCTGGACTATCATGCCAAGACAGTTACGTTGGCCATTCCGGGTGTTCCGAGGATTGAGTGGCAAGGTTCGACCGATTATGTTCCCAGCAGGGTGATCTCTTTCCTTAAGGCCCAGCGGATGGTTGGGAAGGGTTGTTTATCGTACTTGGCTTTTGTGATAGATGTTGGAGCTGAGACTCCTAGTCTTGATTCAGTTCCCATTGTGAGGGATTTCCCAGATGTGCTTCCAGCAGACCTGTCGGGCATGTCGCCGGACAGGGACATTGATTTTTGTATTGATCTGGTGCCGGGCACTCAGCCCATCTCTATTCCTCCCTATCGTATGGCACCAGCTGAGTTAAAGGAATTGAAGGAGCAACTTCAAGAACTCCTAGATAAGGGGTTTATTCGCCCGAGTGTGTTACCGTGGGGTGCACCGGTGTTTTTCATCAAGAAGAAAGATGGCACAATGAGGATGTGTATTGATTACAAGTAGTTGAATAAGGTAACAGTGAATAACAAATATCCTCTACCGCGCATTGATGATTTGTGTGATCAGCTCCAGGGAGCGAGGGTATTCTTGAAGATTGATCTTCGTTCAGGCTATCACCAGCTAAAGATTAGGGATTCTGATATTATGAAGACAGCTCTCAGGACGAGATACGGGCATTATGAGTTTCTAGTTATGTCTTTTGGGCTGACTAATGCCCTAGGTGAGTTCATGCATTTGATGAACAGTGTGTTCCGGCTGTATCTGGATTCATTTGTGATTGTATTTATTGATGACATCCTGGTGTACACGCGTAGCCAGGAGGAGCATGCTCAGCATTTGAGAGTAGTATTGCAGAGATTGAGGGAGGAGAAGCTTTATGCAAAGTTCTCCAAGTGTGAGTTCTGGCTTGGGTCTGTGGCTTTTCTGGGACACGTGGTGTCTGGTGATGGTATTCAGGTTGACCCAAAGAAGATAGAGGCGGTGCAGAGTTGGCCTAGACCGTCCTCATCTACGGAGATCCGGAGTTTCCTAGGTTTGGCAGGGTATTATCGCCGATTTGTCCAGGGGTTTTCATCTATTGCTTCGTCCTTGACCAAGTTAAACCAGAAGGGGGCACCATTCGTATGGTCGGATGAGTGCGAGGAGAGCTGTCAGAAGCTCAAGACGACTTTGACCACAGCTCCAGTGTTAGTCCTGCCATCAGCTTCAGGTTCTTACACTGTGTATTGTGATGCTTCAAGAGTTAGGATTGGATGTGTGTTGATGCAGAAGGGTAGAGTTATTGCTTATGCTTCTCGTCAGTTGAAGCCTCATGAGAAGAATTACCCCGTTCATGATTTGGAGTTGGCTGCCATAGTTCATGCTTTGAAGATTTGGAGGCACTACTTATATGGCGTATCCTGTGAGGTATATACGGATCGTCGCAGTCTTCAGCACTTGTTCAAACAGAAGGATCTAAATTTGAGGCAGCGGAGGTGGCTTGAGTTGCTCAAGGATTATGACATTACCATTTTGTATCATCCGGGGAAGGCCAATGTAGTGGCCGATGCTTTGAGCCGAAAGGCGGTGAGTATGGGTAGTATGGCGTACATTCTAGTTGGGGAGAGGCCCTTTGCAGTTGATGTCCAGGCTTTGGCCAATCGGATGGTGAGGTTAGATATCTCGGAGCTTAGCCGGGTGTTGGCTTGTGTGGTATCTCGGTCTTCCTTGTATGATCGCATTAGAGAGCGTCTGTATGATGATCCATATTTGCTTGTCCTTAAGGACAGAGTTCAGCATGATGATGCCAGGGATGTGACTATTGATAGTGATGGTGTGTTGAGGATGCAGGGCCGAATTTGCGTGCCCAATATGGATGGGCTTCGGGAGTTGATATTGGAGGAGGCCCATAGCTCGCGGTATTTTATTCATCCAGGTGCCGTGAAGATGTATCAGGATTTGAGGCAGCATTACTGGTGGAGAAGAATGAAGAAGGATATTGTGAGTCATGTATCTCGGTGCCTCAACTGTCAGCAGGTCAAGTATGAGCAGCAGAGGCCCGGTGGTGTGCTTCAGCGCATGGATATTCCCGAGTGGAAATGGGAGAGGATTACTATTGACTTCGTGAGTGGTCTCCCTCGGACAGCGAGGAAGTTTGATTCGGTTTGGGTGATTGTGGATCGGCTGACCAAGTCCGCACACTTCATTCCTGTATGTACCACTTATTCTTCGGGGCGGCTAGCAGAGATTTTCATCCAGGAGATTGTACGGTTGCATGGGGTCCCTATTTCCATTATATCAGATAGGGGTACTCAATTTACTTCTCAGTTCTGGAGGACTTTTCAGCGAGAGTTGGGTACACAGGTAGAGCTGAGTACATCATTTCATCCTCAGACGGACGGGCAGTCCGAGCGTACCATTCAAATATTGAAGGACATGTTGCGTGCTTGTGTTATTGACTTTGGAGGTTCTTGGGCTGATTTCTTGCCACTTGCAGAGTTTGCTTACAACAACAGCTATCATTCCAGCATTCAGATGGCACCGTATGAGGCCTTATATGGGAGACGGTGTAGATCTCCAGTTGGTTGGTTTGAGCCCGGCGAGGCTAGGTTGTTGGGGATAGAGTTGGTCCAGGATGCCTTAGAAAAGGTAAAAGTGATTCAGGAGAGAATTCGCACAGCTCAGTCGCGTCAGAAGAGTTATGTGGACCGGAAGGTTCGAGATGTGTCGTATATGGTGGGCGAGAAGGTCTTGTTGAAGGTTTCGCCTATGAAGTGCGTTATGAGATTTGGAAAGAAAGGGAAATTGAGTTCGTGATTCATTGGCCCTTTTGAGATACTTAGGAGGATTGGAGAGGTGGCCTATATGCTTGCTTTGCCACCCAGCCTATCGGGAGTTCATCCAGTATTTCATGTATCTATGCTCTAGAAGTATGTTGGGGACCCATCTCATATGTTGGACTTCAGTACAGTTCATTTGGATGATAATTTGACCTATGATGTGGAGCCAGTGGCTATTTTTGGTCGTCAGGTTCGGAGATTGAGGTCAAAGGATATAGCTTCGGTGAAGGTGCAGTGGAGAGGTCAGCCCGTGGAGGAGGTTACTTGGGAGACCGAGCGGGAGATGCGGAGCAGATATCCTCACTTGTTCGAGACTCCAGGTATGTTTCTTGACCCACTCGAGGACGAGCGTTTGTTTTAGTTGGGGAGGATGTGGCGACCCGACCCGTCGTCATGTGAGTTACCGCCCCGTTTCCCCCATGTTGTGTTGCTTCATGTTTCAATATCGGTATTTGAGTTGATCAGATGGGATTGAGTTGGTTTTAGTTGGAAATGAGGCACTTAGCCTCTTAGAAGAAAGCTTGTTTTAGAAAAGTCACCGGAAATTAACTATGTGGTTAGAGGGCTCAGATGTGAATTCCGGTGGTTCGGTTAGCTTCGGGGGATGATTTGTGATTTAGGAGTGCGATTAGAATTGAATTTGGAGGCTTGGTGTAGAATTAGGCTTGAATTGGCGAAGTTTGAATTTTGGCGAATTCCGGTTGATAGGTGAGATTTTGATCTAAGGGTCGGAATTGAATTCCGAGAGTTGCAGCAGCTTCGTTAGGTGATTTTGGTTATGTCTGCAAATTTTTAGCTCATTCGGACATTGTTTGGTTGGGTTTTTGATTGAATGCGCATTTCGGAAGTCTTGATGAAAACTAGGTTTGAATGATGTGTTTTAATGGTTTAGGCGTTGTTTGACGTGTTTCGAGTATTGGAACAAGTTTGAATAAGGTTGTTGGATGTGTTGGTGTTTTTGGTTGAGGTCCCGGGGGCCTCGGGGTGATTTCGGATGATTAATCGGAAGTTGGAAGCATTTGTTGCAGTCAGATTTTTATGCCTTCTGGTATTTCCGCATCTGCAGAAAAGGAGCCGCTTAAGCGGTTCCGCAGATGCAGTGGGGAAGATCGCATAAGCGATCAGGAGTGGCCCAAGGATTTTCCGCATAAGCGGACTGGTAAGCGCCTTTGCGGGGCCGCGTAAGCGGATTGTAGATCGCAGAAGCGATTGAGGGGAAACCGCATAAGTGGTGCTTGGAATCGCATAAGCGGCCCAGATGGTTTTAAGTTAGACCGCATAAGCGGTCAATTAGCCGCATAAGCGGGACCGCAGGTGCGGTCAGGGGACCGCAGAAGCGGAAAATGGACCTGTGTTATAGTGAACAGTGTTCACGAACTTGGAAAAGAAGAAAAACATTTTGGACATCGAGCAAAGCGGGTTTTTGGGTGATTTTGAAGAGGATTCGAAGGGATTTCATCATGTATGAATATTTGGACTCGGATTTTGTTATTATGGTGTAAAAACATGAATTAGTCACGGAAATTCAATGAATTAAAGGGTAAAACTGGAGGTTAGGGCTTGAAACCTAAGAACGTTTGAATTGATGATTTGAGAGGCCAAATGGACTCCTATTCTTGTGTATTTTATATGTACGGACTCATGGCGAGACGAGGATTCCGGAGATGTAAATTTCGTAATTTTTTTAGAAGTGGGCCCGGGGCTCGGGTTTTGCCAACTTCGTATTTTTGGGTGTTTATTGAGTTCTTTTAATTGGGTTATGTTCCATTAGCTTATTATAACATATTCCTTGTGGTTTTGATCAGATTCAGCGTGTGAGGAGGTTGATTCAAGAGGGGAAGGCTTAGTGGACTAGTCTCGTGACCGGTTTGAGGTGAGTAATAGATGTAGATGATGACCTGAGGGTTTAAAACCCCGGTATATCACACTGTGATGCTATATTGAGGCGAGACACGTACTCTACGATGAGTGCAGGGTCGATTGTGATTGGGGACTATGGCTTATTCCGACCGAATGATGTTTGCACTGTGTTATTGGTTAGAAATTAGTTGGCAAACCTCCTACTTGGATGGTTATGGATATATTTGGGTTGTATGCCGATTATTTGGATCCCGTATGGATTATTATCACCGTTTCCATGATGTTTAGCATATTTTCATGATATCAGTCCTGAGTTAAACACTGTCTCGAAATGGCTAGTAAATTCTAAGGTTTTAACCACTTAATTTATAATTGGAACTGAAAATGGTAAGTTTGANTGCAGCGGTCATGTGCATTGCATTGAATTCATGCATCGATATCTGCCTACCTTACCTGTCATTATTGTGGTTATTGCATCGTTAAATGTGTAGGAGTATTGGTTATAGCTTTGCATTGTTGTATTTCGAGATTTCTTACTATCAATCATTATACATGTCTATTACCACTGAGTTGGAAGTACTCACTTTACTCCATGCACCATGTGTGCAGATTCAGGTGTCTCGAGAGCTTAGCTGAGCTATTTGCGGTTCCAGAGCTTTACCGGAGTTGTCGAGGTAGCTGCCTGACGTCAGCAGGACCCGACTCCTCCCTTATCGCCTTTATTATCTTTCCGCAGTTTTGAAACTATGTATTATTGGAGTCTTATTACACTGTATTGTTAGAGGCTCTAGACTCGTGACCCCCAGGTCTTTGGGAGTGTATTCAGTATTATCTTGATATTCGGCTTATTTCTATATATAAATTAAAACTATTAACTTTATTGTTGATAAAGATATTTAAATGATTAGTTTTGAGCTTCGTGCTCGGGTTGAGAGTGCAAATGGTCGGGCTTACCTAGCAATTGCGTTAGGCGCCATCACAACCGGGATTGGGGTCGTGACAACTTCATAATACACTAATTTTCCTTTTGATTTTATATAACGGATTATCAAGTTTAAATTAATTATATTACTATTTTCTTAATAGGACCCTGATTTTGAGAGTGAACAACACACTGATGCAGACACAACTTTCAAGGTGACTAATTCAAACTTTGCTTGTATAGCTTCTTATCTAGAATATAGTTTTTAATAATTAATTTTTCCTTTGTAAGATTCAATGGCTGAAAATGATATGACTTCTCCTGCAAAGACCCCTGCCAAAAGAATTAGAGAAGAGGATTGGACATCTGTAGTAGATGTTTGTCACGACCCAAAATCCACTAAGGGTCGTGGTGGCGCCGGACACCTCTGTCAGGCCAGCCAACAAAATTATC
>MU668785.1:0-84202 GCA_026770625.1 Nicotiana glauca
TGTTAGATTGTGTGGTAAATTAGTTTTGATAGAAAAATTTGTGCTTGATGGACTTGTTTGATAGTTCCTTTATGTTTTCCTTTTAATATTTAGTCATTTTTGTTCTATGCTTCTTGAGTCCTAGCTTGTGGGGTGTATGCCCATTGGTATTATCTTTGTATTGGTGATTCGGGTGTTAGTTGTATGGTTTTCGTGCTTATTGTATCATGGTTAGTGTTGTGGAGGTTTGAAACGGGCTCCTATCAAATTTAAGGCTTATGGCCAGTGTAGGATTTGATTTCAGGCAAGTATTATGATAACAAATGTTATTATAGGCCTATGTGTTGTGTGTGTGTTGTGTGGTTGTACTCTATGGGTTTAGGCATAAGTGGTTGCAGCTAGTTGAAACTGAAAACCGGATATAGATTTAGAATCGGGTCTTTGGAAATGGTTGGAAGGTGACAATTCTGGCTCTAAGGCTTATTGGTATTGATAGAAAGGCTAAATTTCAGTTGAGATGGCGTCGTCAGGTTTATGTGGATTGGGGTGACGCGTGATTACCCGCGGGTGTATGTTAGAAGTGTGCATTCAACAACTTGAGGACACCAAGGGCAATCTTGTCACGTTCGAGGACGAATGTTGGTTTTAAGAGGGGGAAGATGTAACAACACGACTGGTCGTTTTGTGAATTTAAACTCTGTTCGGCAGCTTGTATCGACTTGCGTGCATGGTTGAATTGAGTTAACGGGTGATTCAGAGAAAAATTGGAAGAAGGAATCTAGTTTTGGGAGTTTAAGTAGTGAGAATTTGACCAGAATCAGACTTTTGAGTAAACAGCCCTGTAATAAATTTTTGATGATTCCAACAGCATCGTATGGTGATTTTGGACTTAGGCGTGCATCCGGATTCGGATTTGGAGGTCCGTATGGTAATTTGAGGCGTTTTGGTGAAAGTGGGATAAGGTGAAGCTTGGAAAATGGAGAAGTTTAACCTATAGTTGATTTTTATGATATCGGGGTCCGAATGTGATTCTGAGAGTTGGAACAGCTTCGTTATGTCATTTTGGACTTGTCTGCAAAATTTAGCGTCAGTCTGGATTGATTTGATAGGTCTTGGCTTGAGTTTAGAAATTTGAAGATTCGAAAGTTCATAAGTTAGATTTATGGGTTGATTCGTTATTTCATCTTTGTTTAATGTGATTCGTAACCTCGAGCGAGCCCGTATTAGGCTATATGACTTGTTTGTGTGTTTAGGCGGGGTCTCGGGGGCTTCGGATGTGTTCCGGGTGGGCTACGGGCCATTTTCCCTTGTTTTTGAACTTCCGTTTCTGGTATCTAATATCCTCATTCGCATTTGGGCCATCAGAATTTCTTTCTTCACGTTCGCGGACGTATTATCGCGTTCATGTTAAGTGACCTGGACAACCTTTATTCTCTTCTTCGCAACACGATATTCCCTCCGCGTTCGCGGTGCACAAAATCCTGGGCGAACATAATAATATTCCGAAACTATTTTTATCATATTTTGACTTGTAGATCTCGATGTTAAGCGATTCTGTCATGCCCGAACCTAAGCCTGGACGTAACACGACACTCGGTGCCTGATTAAATATGAATGAGCGAACCACGTGTATGGATGGATCAACATGTGGTATCATAACATAATGAATGCGGAAGACAAACTAACACATGCTGATATACTGAAAGTCTAGATGATATAAATCAAAATACGGAAATACTAATACAATTCTGAAACATATTTGTAGCCAACATAGCTTAATATGGAAGCCTGTGACTCTGTCGAACTGTTACTCTAGTCTATGGAGCCTCTAATGAAATACTGAAAACACTGACTGTCTGAAAATACTGAAGACTGTAAGGTAATGATAATGCCCCGAAAGAACTGGGGATCACCAAATAGCTGATACGAGAATCCTAACGCTCTGAATCATCAACCTATAACTCATTACCTGCATTATGAGATGCAGGCTCTGGGCAAAAGGGACATCAGTACATTTGAATGGCACTGGTATGTAAGCAACTAAAGGAAAGAATTATAAATGCTGAAACTGAAACTAAACTGATAACTGAGAATTGATAATTGATAACTTAAATGATAACTATTGAAACTGAAAGTGAAATGATAAATGATAACTGATAACTGACAACCGATAACTACTAACTGAAATGATAAGTGATAACTGAAATGATAAATGATAATTGATAACTGATAACCAAACAAAGGAAGTAAAGATATGAATACTCCTTCTTTTGAATGATGAAAAACATGTTTATCAGAATAAATACACTGCGTCCTCTGGCCCAAGTATATGTATACATTGCTACGACCTCAGGTCCAAAATGCATAAAGCATAAATTGTGGCCTCAAGCCCAAAGATGCATAAAGCTTAAACTACTGCCTCAGGCCCAAATACAGGTATTCAACATTCAGGAACTGAGAATCATACTACAATACATGACACTGAAATAATGAATAACACTGAGTTTCATGATACTGCAATACTGGGTCACACTAATTTACATAATACTAGAATACTGAATAGGACTAGACTGAGACATGTATTCTTCAACTGATTATGAAGATCGAAACTTCAACTATTTATGGCATACCGAGTAATCTATACAAAGACTCGGGGGCATCAATCCCAAGTCTATATCGAATACAATTTGAGCTCACAACGTTCAGAATGAAAGTGGTGAACGAGTTATGAAGCTGGAGAATAGAAGTTCTGCAACGATTCAAGGGACTAGGCTAAACTGTATTTCTGAGGCAATTAGTAACTTCGTAAACAAAACGTAGTGTAGGGAGAATGTCACGCCCCAAAATCCGAGGAGCGCGACCGACGCTCAACCGAGTAAACCCGATTGAGCAAGCTTGGCAGGTTTCATGCATACTACCCAACCCGGATGGACTTCGTTAATCAAATTCTACCAACATATAATTAATTATTTCCATTTCAGTTTCATTAGCAACATCATTTCGCCACTTTAAGGGTGTTACAAGTTATAGACTTATGTACATCAATATTTCTATTTTAATTTCCAGTACCCGATGCTACCTACAATCTATCTACGGAGCCTCTACATATAACTAGAGAATAATACAGAAATGCCGGCAACAAGGCTCGGGCTATACCTTATACAAAGACAAAAAAAATCAAGACTCCAGGAAGAACAGCGGCATAAGCCATGAAGGGCCCCGAGGAGAAGGGGCTCACCAATATAGCTTTTGGAAAATGGAGGAGGTGCTATTGCCGGTGGAATGGAGTGCCTGCTACAGAACCACCTACAATCATAACACGAATGTAGCGCCCCCGGCAAAAGGGACGTTAGTACATTTTAGTTGTACTCGTACATATAACTAAATACCATTTTACTAGAAAGAACTATCAAACATATACAAGCAAATAATATGGGCAAATCAAAGAAGCAATTCATATAATCTTTCAAACAATTTCCACTACATAGATTTGGGCATTTCTGTCACGTGTTCACCACTATTCTCAATTACCACCGCCATCTAAAGCGGAGTCCGATCACGACCCGACCGGCTAGGTCACCTCATTGGAGGCATTACTCTCAATAAATATTTCGTTTCCCTTATCCGGAATCCAATATCAGCACATTACCACCATGTGTGCGGCATGGTGTCCGATCATGACCCGATCGGCTAGGTCACCTCATTGGAGGCATTACTCAATTCTCATTAGTCAACACCTTCAAATCATTATCCACACATATCATAACAATTCCTGGGGCACTCATGGACACCATCATCAAATCATTTTCCCTTTTCAATATTCACTTTACAAGTTGTGATCTTAGACAGACATTTCAAGGATAATTCAAGTTGCAAATCACAGGCAAGTAAGCACATAACTAACATGAGCAGTTCTTTGTGTCAATGTCGGCTTATAGCCCAAGCAATTCAACAAATAACTGTACTTTTCATCATTCTCTAATTATCAAGATTGGCACATTATCCACATTGAGGCACAACCAATAATTATACTTTTATCATTCCCTAATTATAATTATATTTCCTGATTTGATTATATATATTTCCTATACTTGGTAAAATTATGAATGGCATAGGTGTTGTTGAGTATAATCTACAGTTTTTACAGTTAATATTGACGAGATCAGTGAGGATACTTATTGAGTACATGGGGTCGGTTGTACTCATAATACACTTATGCACCTCGCGTGCAGATCTTGGTGTTGATGTTGCTGTGTATGGTGAGGGGTAGCATTGTAGATGTACTTGCGTCCCAATTAAGGCTATCACTTGTCCTTGGTAGCTTTAGATTTGAATTGTGTTCATACACAATTCAAACATATATTATATTTATTTCATTTCAAATTTGTATAATCTAAGTTTTAATGGCTGATGAATTGCACTACCAGTCCTTAGAGAGTTGCATAAAATTCAATTATCCTATCTTTGACTCATTTAAATATTATTATCGTATAAAGTTTTATTATAAATTTGATTACCTAGCGGAATGGGTTAGGTGCTATCACAACGATTTTGATTTTGGGTCATGACATATTCTTACCTCAAAATAGATGAGTTCAATGCCGAGCAAGCCAACCAATATTCTCGAAATTCCAAGTTGTGCATGTAAACCTCCAAACGACCCAAAACTAGTCAAAATAAACTCAAATTCATCAATTAATGCCTAAGGAAACAATTCCAAATGATTCATTTTATCCTTATGTGATTTGTCGTGTTTGTTTGGGTCTAGAGGGATTTCAGAATGAATTGAGACACTTAGTCTCAAGGTAGGGAGCTTAAGTTAAAATGGTTGACCAGATGTTGACTTATGGGTAATAAATTCAAGAACAGAGTTTTTGACGGTTCTGTTGGCTCTGTTGGGTGATTTCAGACATAGGATTGTGTCCGGATTGTGATTTGGAGGTCCATAGTTGAATTAGGCTTGAAATGGCAAAAGTCCGATTTTTGGACAACTTGACCGCGATTGGACATTTTGATATTAGGGGTGTATTGGAGTTTTGAAATTTGAAGTAGGTGTGTGGTTTCATTTTTGACTTGTGTGCAAACTTTGAGGTCAATCGGACGTGATTTGACATGTTTCGGCATCAGTTTAGAAGTTGTAATTTCCTTAGTTCATTAAGCATGAATTAGGGTCTGATTCATTTTTGAGATGTTCTTTGATTTTATTGAGGGATTAACTATGTTTGTATGGCGTTTTAGGACTTTTTGGTCTTTTCGGTTGAGATCCGGAGGGCATCAGGTATGATTAGGATCATTTTTGGATTCATTATGGACTTTGAGAATTCTTGTTGCGGGGTTGTTTCTGGTGTCATTGCACCTATGATGGGATTGGATGCAGGTGTAGACTCACATAAGCGAGATGTCTTTCATATATGTATAGATGGCATTGCCTAGTAGTGATAGTTGAAATGAAACATTATCCATAGAAGCATTGTCGCTTATGCGATGGCAGGGGCGCAGAAGCACATTTGGTCGCATATAGGATCTTCGTTCTACAGAAAAGATCTTGCAAATATGGAACCTTGTGTGCAGAAGAAAAAATGCTGGACTTAAGTATTTCCCGCACCTGCGAAGATTGTTCCGCAGGTACAACATAGCAGAAGTTAATCTTTAGCCAGATATGTGGTTTGCTTAGGCAGAAAAAGAGGAAGAATGAGGGTTTGATCTCATTTTCATTTTGGGACCTCGAGAGCTCAGTTTTTGGGCGAGAATTTGAGGGATTTTTAGAGCAAACATTTGGGTAAGGATTCTTGTACGCGGCCAATTCAGAAGATTTGATTTTTGCTATTAAGACATTTCGGAAGTCTTCCCTGAGGCCCCGAGTGTGGAAGGCCGCAACTGAGTGCTTAGCCTCAGGGTTCATCGAAGTCTGACTCGAAGGAAGCAAAGTCCGAGGTCGGGATAAAAGAGGAAGTCCCCTAGGCACATGGCTACACCTGACAGGACCGGTCTATCTAGAGCCTACTGTGAGGCCTTGCATCATCGTATCTTTGTACTATTCTAAGCAAATCCTCCTGTCCTCATACTAAAATCTCTCAACGACTAAACAAAAGAAAGGCCACCATTGCTGGCTGAGAGCTCAAATAAGATTTGAGGGTCGACTACAACTCGAGTCGCACCGCGACTCGGAGACTGGACCCAAAATCATAATACTTCCAAGGGATCGGAATCTCCGAAAATATTAAATGGTTAATTACATCTCGAATCGCAACGCTACTCGGAGACTAGACCCGAAAAATCGCCAAATACCCAAGGGCAAAAAGTGAGAATCATTATATCCAACACAAATGGGCTCAAGGTTAAGCTAAGCTCGATTATTATCTATATTAAGCTAAGCTAATCACTATTATCTTGCAATGCAAATTGGAATAGCAATTGATGATGTTTTAAGCTTGTCTAGATATTATTTGAGTATGTTTGAAGTGTTTCTCTGAATGTATAGATGAGGATGGATCTATGAGGTTAGTCCACTGAATTTAGCATGTTTACTTGAAGAAATTTGAAACATGATATGAATTTATTTAATTCCTCTCAATGAGAAATACCATTGTGAGTCGTCTGTTCGCTGTACGCTAAAACGCATGTTCTCATGTTTGAAGATAGTTAGATCCCTATTTAATTTCTGCAAATCTGCTAACATTAATAGGAATAAGTTTTATTTATAATGCATGACAGATAGTTGGAGTAATTTGATCATTATTTGCCTCTTTTCTTCTCATAAATATATTGATTAAGATACGTTTCTGTCACAGTCATTCTTGTAAAAGCTTAAGTATCAACTGAGTATAATTGATTAATAGATGGAAATTTATGCAATACAATACTGCTTTTAATAAGTTAACTTCCTGTCTTAGATACTATAACAGAGAGCTAGCTTTTCGGACGAGAGTTTTAATTTGCTGATATGTTGAAGCAAATTCAATCACAGTTAAAAATAATTTCACCAGAATTCGTCTAACTTTTTTCAAAAGTTGGGTAGCTTTACGGGAATATTTTCATAGTTTATACCATTGGGGTCATCTTCTTTTAAGCCTGTTTAGTATCTTGTATTTCATATGACTCGTTTATAGTACATTCGAATAATAAACTCTTTTAGAATGATGGAGGGGCGCCACTCCAAATAAAATCACAAATGTATGGCCATATTTAATTATTTCCTTTAAAATACTTAAAACTCGAGACGTGCCATTTAGCGAATTTTCATGGCCCCCCGCAAAGTTAATAACGCGTAGTTGCTTTAGGCGCGTTATTTAATAATACTACCTTACTAAATTCGGGTATGCATTTCATGTGACCCAAATCCAAATCCCAAAACGTTGAATAAAACGTGTCGAGGATCCGAGTGCATTTCATATGACGTGATCCAAAGACATGTTTTAAACGACATTTAATTTCCTAAAAATTGTTAATTAAATATGGTAAGTAATTTCAAACATTGCACTATAGGATGACATGTATTAAAATCAAATTTTTAGCCAATTATAATAATTTAAGTGACCGTGCTAGAACCACGGGATCCGGGGGTGCCTAACACCTTCCCTCGGGTCAACATAATTCCTTATTCAGAATTTCTGGTTCGTAGACTCCATTCGGAAAGTCGAAATTTTCCTCGATTTGGGATTCAAGATAAACTGGTGACTTGAAACACCAAAAGCCAAACCTACCCCAAGTGTTGACTCTAAATAAATTATCCCATTTTGAATAATGTCACTATAAAGTTTAAAAACTCCCTTATACAAGAAGATGTGACAACTCTAGTGACTCTGCTGAGGAACACGAACCCAGAATTTTGGTTCGGGGTTCAAGAATTCGAGCATAGTATAATTGTTATATTTGACTTTAAGTGATTTTCCTACATGTTCTATGCTATATATGCTAAATATTAACCGCTTTGATATTTGTTGAATTGTATATATAAACTGTTACGAATCCCTTCCTCTTTCTGGGTCTTCTACATCATGGAGAAGGGTGCACTTCGTGTAGCTTCTCTTTTGTTTAGAGTCTTTTCCCATTTTAGAACGAGGTTTGGATAAGTTACTAAGCCGGCGGAGCTTCTGTATCCCCAGTACGCTGCCCCCCTCCCCGGCTCGAGTTGTCCACTCGGGTAAGGCAGGTCTTAACCAATAAACCTACGGTTTAAACCTAGAAGAACAAAACCTCATGCCAGATACCTAGTAGGAATGTTTGTTTGCATCATGTGTATTTGACTTAGGGGACTCAACACAGGGGTTGGGTCCGTCTAGGATAGGTAACCTGAAATAAAAAGACCATCCTGATGCGTCTTACGTGCTACTTCCACATCTATTTGCTCGGCTTGGCATGTCTACCGGGTTGTACATAATGAGAGAAAATATAAAAAATAGCAGTGTAGTGAGGGTAACTACTTGTTTTAAAAAACCAATTCCCAAATAGTACCGAAATGTTGTCGGATTTTTGAAAAAAAAATGAAAAGGAAAATATTTGAAAAAAAGAAGAAGAAAAGATTTTTTTCTTAGTTTGACAAATCAGCTCGAACTACACTGGTTTGATTCTCGCCGGATGTGAGATAAGCAACTCTCATCGGGTTCAACCTCCCTTTTGCAAAAATAGCCCCAAAAATGTCAAATTTTAATTTTTTGTCAAAATAAGTCGGGTGATGCCATTTTTGTTAAAATAAGCCGAATGTCCCCAAAAGGGCACCGGAAGGCTGTTTTTGCAAGAACATCCACCCTGAGTCATTTTTAAATGGCTTGCGGGCACAACCTTAAGATCTTCCTCCCAGAAGTGCTGAAAGGTCTTTTCTGGAAAACCAAGTCCTTGTTTTTTTTAATAAAGAAAAATTTTCAAAATCCAAAAAAAATATATTTTTCTTTCGTGTTAGAAAAAGAGAAAATAAATAAAAATTCAAACAAAAATATTTCTTCTAAAATTCCCCAAAATTCCAATAAAAAGGAAAAGGAATTTTTAGAAGTCTTTTTTTATAAAAAATAAAAAGAAAAATTAAAGTCAAAAATCAAAATCAAAAATATTTCCCTTAAAGCATTTCTTTCAAAAATTCTAAAAAAAAAAGAGAGTTAGCATATTTATCTTATTTGCAAGAATTACGCTTGGTCTGATTCATGCGCGGTCATGATACGTAGGCAATCTCCATAAGATTCGACCGTAACCCTAAGAAAGAAAAGAAAAAAGAAATATGAGGGAAGGAAATAAAAGGAAAACAAGAGCGGAAAAGAAACGCAAAAGAAGAAAATAAGGAATCAAATGAAAAACCATGGCAAAAGAAAAGGAAAAGGAGAAAATGAAAAAATAGAGGGAAAAGAAAAATGAGAGAAAAACAAAAAGAGAAAGCAAAAGCAAGAAAAACAAAGGAAAAGCCGAGATGACGCATGCAACCGTGGCAAACATGTAGATACTCATTTAACTGTATAGGTGCATCATACCCCAATGTGCGGTTACCTATCTGTTACTTGTTTCAAACTAACTGTTGTTGCTTTCAAACTCCAGCTTAGGCATTTAGAAACGGTGGTTGGTTTGTGGTAAGCTGGCATCACATCGATATTTCAGCAAATCAAAAGGAAGTACAGAGATGTCGTATGAAATGACTCTGCCACCAATTGTCATTACTGAAGACAGCCCCATCTCTGGGATCCTGGCTTCCGAAGCTGCCACAGCGGAAGAGAACCGGATACAACATCTCCGACTCATGGAGATGTGAGACACCTAAACTAATGGAAGAGAACCTCCAAGCGCCATCCCTGGATTTCTGGAACTATTTCCTAGATCCGGGGATACTTCCAACGTCCCTATTAGCCACCCAAATACTCCGTTGGGACAGCCTACTATGACCACCCACTTCATAGGAACACCTTCTGAGGTCCGCCCCCAGGTGTTCCTATCAGGAGCAGCTCCTAACATTTTCACTGCTCCACCATGTACAACCTTCACTGCCACGGCCTGCCTTTTGATCCTTCGGTTTTCACCTTCCAAAACCCTGTCTTTCCGGATACTCCTCAATATCCCACATACACTTACTCTCATCCACCACCATATGAGCTTACACCAGGGCAAGATAAAACTCCCAAAGCTCCTGAACAAGATGAGATGGCGAAAAGAATGAGAAGCCTTGAGCAGAGCTTAAAGAATATGCAAGGCTTGAGTGGGGAAAAACGTGTTTCTTATACATATCTGTGCATGTTCCCTCATGTGCACTTGCCCTCGGGGTTTAAACCACAAAAGTTCAAAAAGTATGATGGGCATGGCGATCCCATCGTTCACTTGAAAAGGAATTGTAATCAGCTCCGTGGGGCCGGCGGAAAAGAAGAATTGTTCATGGCTTACTTCGGAGAGAGCTTAGTAGGCATTGCCTCACAATGGTACATGGACCAAGACATCTCATGATAGAACATTAGGGACGATCTTGCCAGTGATTTTGTAAGGCTGCTTCAATATAACATTGACATCGCACCAGACCGGAATTCCTTGGCAAATTTGAAGAAGAAGGCCTCGGAAAGCTTCAGGGAATATGCTATAAAGTGGCGCGAATAGGCATCGAGGGTGAAACCTCCCATGGATGAAATAGAAATGGTCACTGTCTTCCTCCTAGCCCAGGAAGCAGATTACTTCCAGAACATGATGTCGACCATCTGTAAACCTTTTGTAGAGGCAATTAAAATCGGTGAAATGGTAGAGAACAGTTTCAAAACGGGCAGGATTTTGAGTCAGTCGGCCATCAGAGAAACCTCCCAAGCCATCCAAGGTGGTTCTGGAGGAATGGCCAAAGGTAAAAAGAAAGAGGAAACAGTTATGGCAGCCTCAGGGGCAAGAAGATATCGGGCTCCTAGACTTGTGTTTTCTGAAAGAACCCCTCAACACTACTATCCTATGTCCGATATGGCTTATGCTCCCCTAACTTATGCGGTCAGTCCGAAATCAACCTCCTCACCAGAACCGCTATAATCCTCGACCTTCGCAGAATAACTTCCGTCCTCAGGAACTACCCAAAAGACCAAAATTTACACCAATCGGTGAACCCTACTCTAGTCTGTTCACGAAGATTGTTCAAATGAATCTGCTGCAACCCATACTTCAAAACAGGCAAAACGAGGAATCACAATCCTATCAGCGGGGCGTCCAATGTGCTTATCACTTAGGAGCTGAGGGGCATAGTACAGACAACTATTGGACGTTGATAAAAGTCGTGGAAGACTTGATAGAATAGGGAAAGATAGTGCTGAGGGACTAGGAAGTCACAAATGTGACCAACAATCCGTTGCCCACACACAACAACGAGCCGGTAATTGGGATGATTTGTGAAGACAGGGAGTTTGATCCAGCCTTGAAAGCTATAATTGCTATCGCTGATGTAGAAAGGAAGCCCAAGGTAGCCCCGAAGCAAGAGATAGGGGAAAAGAAGAATAAAATCGTCAAGACTGAACCTGAGAAGAAGTCTAAAACAAAAGCAGAGACGGTGCCTCCTAAAAATGGAATTCTCCATGTTCCGCAAGGCCGCCAAGAAAATCCACTGGTTGTGAGTGCTCCAAAGAAACTTGAAGCGAAAAAGGGAACACAAATGTATGTACCAGAAGGAGCTTATGTGGTACGGGGGACAATTAAATCGCCTCGGTTGAATGAGCCAGTGGTATTGGACGCATACCACAGAAGCCAATGATGGACCCTGCCGTGGTGCCATCGAATTGCCAGCAGACAGTGGGTACATACAAAGGAAAAGAAATATCGGGAGAGCTTCAAGGAAGTACCTTTGATGAGAAATATTCAAATGTACATGAGGTAAACAATGCCACGCGAAAGCGTTTTCCATCCAAGAAGCCTGTGAGTACTGAGGAGGAAGAGGCTTTCTTCTATAAAATGAAGATACCTGATTATGAGGTAGTAGATCAATTGAGAAAATATCCTGAACAAGTGTCGTTGCTGTCATTGGTGACGAAATCCTCCGAACATCAGAAGATCTTAATGAAAAATCTGAATGAGGCATACGTGCCAATTGAAGCTTCATTCGAACAGCTTGAAAGAATGGCAAAAAGGTTCTTTGCCATCAATCAAATCTTATTTAGTAAAAACAACTTGCCTCCAGAGGGAGCTGCTCACAACAAAGCCCTACATCCGTTGTCAAGTGTGAAGGTTATTATTTAAAGCGATTCATGGTGGATGAAGGCTTGGGTGTTGACATTTGCCCACTCTCCACACTTCAAATAATGGAGATCAGGGATGGAAGGATTCGTCCCAATAACGTCTGTGTGAGAGCCTTTGACGGCATCAAAAGGGATACCATTGGTGAAATTGACCTTATATTGGCTATTGGCCCAGTGGATTTCGAGGTGACTTTCCAAGTGCTGGCCATGGATACATCTAATTATTTTCTTCTGGGAAGGCCCTGGATCCATGCTGCAGGAGCTGTACCTTCCACCCTCCACCAAATGGTGAAATTTAATTACGAAGATCATGAAATTGTGGTCCACGGAGAAGACGGACAGTCAATCTTTCGGACCCATCTATCCCCTATTTGGAAGCGAGGGAAGTAAGTGAACACATTGTGTACAAAACTTTTGAAATTGTAGTGGCGGGTCAGTACGAAGAAGGAAATCCTTGCCGCTAACCTTTCTTGTCGAATGCTTCAATTATGGTGGCTAAAGAAATGATTAGACATGGTTCAGCCGGGAGAGGGCACTAGCACTACTGAGGTGCTATACATTGGACCAGGTGCCAAACTTCAAAACTGGAAGGCTACATCATTCCCGATTAGACAGGAGTCCCGATAGACTAGTCGTGCCACTTTTTCTGCATCCCGAGTTACTTCTGGGTGTAACTCGGATGTTTCTTTTAGTTTCTTGTCTATAAATTCCCGAACGTGAACCCTATTATCTTCAAAATTCCAAGAAACGAAATAAATATTCCATCGTTCATTTTTCTTTATTCTTTTTGATTTTGCTATTTTCTCCTTCATTTCTTCTCTTCAGTTTTAATAATGCAACTTTAAATAACATGACATGCTTGCGGACTTCATGCCTAGATCCCAAAATGCTGTCAGACTTCAATATAATGAATCAAGAGTCGAAATACAATGAATTGGAAAAATGGAAGGAAAAATTGGTTCGCGGGTTGGAAATGTCCATACATTACAACAAAAGAGTGTGTTGTATTCAGGGCACATCCGGGAAGTTGTACCAGGAAAGAATAGCCCGCGCCTACAACAAGAAGGTGCGTCCCAGGAATTTCGAAGTGGGACAACTCGTGTTAAGACACATTCTCCCTCATCAGCAGTAAGCAAAAGGAAAATTTTCTCCTAATTGGAAGGGTCCATACGTCGTCCGAAAAATATTGCCGAGAGGAGCATTGTATTTGGGAGATATCAAAGGAAATGATCCCGATGCAGCAGTCAATGCAGATGCCGTAAAAAGGTGCTATGTCTAGGGCTTTGGCGGTGTTGGTTTCTGTGCAATTGAGATTAAGAAGGCTTTTCTTCCCGCTATCTAAATACTATCAACCCTTCGCAAATCCATTTGAGGTGGTTACTTTTCCTTGATCACCCTCTTTGGAACCACGAAGTACAATCGAAGAAAAAAGAAAAGAAAAGAAAAAAAAAGAACAGAAAAGAAAAGAAAAGAAAAACAAAACAAAATGTTTGACTTAATTTCGAAAGGATACGTAGGCAGCCTCTCCCTGAGGTTCAGTCACACCAAAACAAAAATTCCAATTTCCCAAAAAGTTGAAACTGGGACAAATGATATAATGGTTCGGCCATGAACCCACCAAAATGGTTCCAAAGTTGTATTTCCGTCCGAAATTCTTTTACCCAAAGACCTTGTCAAAGCCCTTCCGATCAATTGGCAAAGGCGGGGAAGTGATGAACAACATGGTTGGAATATGATATAGTCCAAATTGAGAGAAATAGAATGAGAGAGTCTTATCGGTGAAAACCTTCGGGCACCATAAGGCGACGATGAGTAGAGAAATTTAAAATGAGAGAGTGTGCTTAGTGAAAACTTGTAAAGAGCACTATCGGGAGATGGTGAGAAGAGAAATGAGAGAGGTCGATTGGCGAAAACCCGCAAAGGGCGCTGTCGGCCGAAAAGAAGACATCTCATCACTAATGAAGTCCTGGCAAGGGTCTCCTGCCTTTGAAATACGTATCAAAGGGTTTACGAGAAGCTAGAAAGTTTATGTGGGTCCGGCATCCAGTCCAAGAAGCATGTCACGTTCATTTGAAGCCAGCATGCACCCCTAGATAAGTCCTTCTTTTCCCCTAAATGGGACGCTTTTCTTTAAACTCACATGCTTGCCTTTTGTATACTTCTTCCTTGAATCCCTTTCGGTTTAACTCTGATTCCGGGACTATTACAAAGAAAACGTGGCAGGACTGGTTTTATAGCACTTCGCCTGTCAAAAGCCAAAGAAAATACCCAGCCTCAGTGGGTGCGTCAGGACAATCCCGACAGGCCATGGCGGTCGATGCTTTTAAAGGAAAGACATTGGAAAGGAGGGTTGGAGATGGGCAGGAGTGGGGGAAGGGGGGCGGCTGGTTTGGGTCTTTAGGGTTAGAGTTTGGGGATTTAGGATTAAATTTGGGTTTAATGTGGGTGTAGGGGAATTAAGGTGGGCCGTTGGATGAGAGGGAATGGATAGCTGAAATTTAAGGCTAAAATGGGGCGGGTCCGATGGGTTATGGGTTTGGGCTTGGGTTAACGGGAGGGGATTTTGTTTGGACGTTTGGGCTAGGGAATTTTTAGCCCAACTCCGACTCCCTTCATTTCTTTTCCTTTTCTTTTATTTCCTAAAATCAAAACTAAAAATCCTAATTAAATTATAAGCAAAAATTACCTTATAAAATACCATTAACTCTAAGTAATAATTATCACAAATAATGAAACACCAAACTAAAAAAAAATCATAAAATTTGAAATTGAACACTAAAAATGCCAAGTACGCAATTTTTGTGATTTTTCATTTTTTATAAAGCAACAATTTTCTTAACTAATCTGAAAATGTAAAATTAAATCCTAAAATGCAAAGGTAACACACTTTATTTTTTGTATTTTCATCAATTTAAACAAATAATCACGCACACACAAACGCAAATAATAACAGAAAAATAACACAAATCCACAAATTTTGCACACAGCGCAACAACTATTTTATTTTGAGTTTTCGGGGAGACATTCTCATATAGGAAAAAAATTACGTGCTCACAACGATGACTCTCTTTGCGATAGAAATGCGGTCCGCATATCAGTTATGCGATCACATAATGGACCACATTTTTTACTTCACTTTTAACCAAACCACTAACTCAATATACAACACAAATGCGGTCCGTATACTTGATTTGCGACTGCATTCTGGACCGCATATCAGCACTTTTCTGGAAAACTTCGACTCTTCAATTTTTACACATACCTAACATATAATCGAGACTTGAGACTTTGAGCTACTATGTTTTTTAGTACAAGTTTTCACGGGGCTTTACACCTCTGTTACTATTGAATATAACTCAAAAATCTTATGTTCCTCTACCTCAATTATAAACACCGTTAACCTTCATTAACTAGGTGCTTCATACTCTTCTTCATCTTGCTTCTTCTGCTTGTTGAAACTTGTTTTTATCTTCTTAATCTCTTGTTGTCTTTCACCATAAAGATTGATAGACATTCTTGCCCTAAGGCTTCTTATTTGGAAGCATACACCTAACAATACATCCATGATCTGCTAAAGACCTCACATTTACTTATCATAAGCATCATACAAAAAGCTAGTTCCTCTCACATAACTCTTCCACAACTATATTTCTTTCCATCCTTCTTTCCAAATGTAGGCATCGTGTTATTATGAATAAAATATATTTTCGGAATTTAAATTCGTATAAGTGAGCTCTACCACACGATCTAGAGTAGGAAGAAAGAGTGAGAATCCGAAATTCCCTATAGCCTCCTGCTTATATGTTTTGTGCACGACACACCCATAAACAAGACTCTACTAGACACAGCTTGTAGACTCCATAGGATAGAACTGCTCTGATACCACTTCTGTCATACACCCAACAGATGGGCCATGGCGGGCACCCGGTACCTTACTCAACCGAGTACCAACGTAATGTATCTTTCTTATTACATCATGATATACACATGACATACGGGCCTAATAAGCCAACATGATCATTTATAAATTCAAAACATAGGCCGACAAGGACGTACAATCTTTCACGTACACGACATATGTCTACAAGCCTCTAAGAATACATAAATGTCATATAGGTCGGGACGGAGTCCCGCCATACCAAACAATACACGACTAAATCATACTAATGAAACACGTAACTCCGAAGCAAATGGAGCGCATCAACATCTTTCGCTGAGCTAATAGCCTACTTGGATGGCTCTCAACCCGTCTATTTGGGCCTGCGGGCATGAAACACAGTGTCCCCAGGCAAAAGGGACGTCAGTACGAATAATGTACTGAGCATGTAAGGCACATAAATAAGTACATAACAGACATGGAAGAAATATAGAGTAATTGACTCAACCTGTATGTCTGGATAACTCGGTAAATTATAAATTACTTTTCGCGTCATGCATATGTATATGAATGTTATTTCGTGCATAGCTACATGTTTCATAATATCATCAGCCTCTAAGGGCATCCCATCATATCATATTAGCCACTGTGGGAAAAATCATCATCGTTTACCCCCCTCGAGGTAGAGGTAAGGTCTGCGTACATATTACCCTCCCCAGACCCCACTTATGGGATTATACTGGGTCATTGTTGTTGTTGTTGTATACCAGCTGATCAGGTGGTGGTACGTATATAACGCTGTAACCTTTTTCCATATTCCATATATATATATATTTACATATATACGCGTACATAACGACATCTGGTCATGGGTCATGTACATGTATGAAATGCACGAAAAATATGTAATAATCTCAATATTCCTTCCGGATAACCTTTTCCATCTACATATTATTCAGAGACCCACGAGCAGAAGAAAAAATATTATGACACACGGAAATTCAAGAACATAGATATCTCTAATACTTCTATGAATAAAGTCATTCATGGAATTTTACGTTTCGTTCATATCGTATGAATCATGCCAAAAGGGAATTAAAACGTTAAAAACATACTTGTTTCGGCGAAATTTACACTTGGATTCCTTGAAATCTTGGACGAATTTGTTCTGCTTCTAACGTTTTGTGTATTGAAGATAGAAATGGAATTAAATATCAATGGTTGAACTTTGAGATTTCAATTGAAATCTTGGCAAAAACTTGGACAAACATTTTCTTCTATTTCCAATTTTGGACTGAAGAAACGTTTCTGGTTTCCTTGAGAATATGAAAGGAACAATGTTTCTGTTCTTTGATGTTTCCAAATCAATAAAGAATTGCTTTCTTGCTTCTAAAGTTTGTGAGCTATAGATTGAATTTTAGCTAAAACTTCTTTCCAACGTCTTTTTGAAGTTCGGTTGAAGCTTCTATTCTTGGCATTTCAGTATTGAATAAAGAAAGAAAACTTTTTCTTGCTTTAAAAAAAAAAATAGGTACGTTACTCCTCTCTAAATGGAGATGGACACTTGCTGTATGATTAACATTTTGACTTTTAAGGGACATTCTCATTGATTCCAGATGAACATGAAAACTAGACATAACTAAGTCTTGCTTTGTTTAATATTTAATTATGTCTTTGGTAGCCACCTACCCATAAATCCATATGAGTCACTTTCTCAAATAGTGGCCTTCTACCACGTTTTGTTGGGGAAAGGAATTTAATCTTATCCACTTATTAATTAGTCGGGTAATGTCATATTATTCGGTAATTAATTAATTACCCGTATAATTTAAAAATTATCTCAATTTGATTAAATACTACAGTCGTTTAACATACCTTGTACACCTTACTATCATGCCCATGTAGTACTTTGTATGGCGCGTCCGGCAATATTACTTCAATATTACGTCCCGCAGTATTATATTACGACAGTTATGATCTACAGTTGATGTTACGTCTTGCAGTATTAAGTTACGACAGTGTTGTACCTGACAACATTACATTACGGTGATGTTACACTTTGAAGTAATAAGTTACGACGATATTGCACCCAGCAGTATTTTACATGGAATTTGTCATAAGGCAATTGACATCAGTCCAAGGAAAAGATTATTTGGGAATTATAATGATTATGCTATTTCACAAGTGATTAATAAATTCAGAAAGGTGAAATGGGGAGCAAGTCTAAGAAAACGAATTTTGTCAAAGTTTGGCATATTGGGATAAAATACGGCCCATTGGTTTGGGGTGTGACACTTTCTCGGCTTCCTATTTTATCTTAATTACTAAAGTTTGTTTTTCACAGGCCTTCGACAAGCTCAAGTTCGAGTTGCTTCGCTGCGAGGCCAGGTAGCCGAAAGCCTTGGACGGGGAAAAATCTCTCAGGCTTCTTTGTGATAAGAAGGCAATAGTATTAATATACCTTCGATATGAGATTGATCAAAGTCGAGATTATGAAGGCCATCTCGAGAGACAGGTAATCTTCATTTTGAGGGAGTGCATGTTTCTTCTCCCATTCAGAGATTAATGTTTTGATATCTCAGTTACAGAGAAAGACGGAGGTGCTAGAATACCTTTGGGGCAGAGTCGGCCAAGCTAACATTGAATTCAATGAATTGAGGGCATAGATGGATGCTCATATTGCGGCAAAAAGGAATGTTTTGGCCAAAGCCTCAGCCCTCGAGGTACAACTCGATAATGCCCGAAAAAGCAGTTTGGTTCAAACGAGGAGTATTGCTCATCTCGAAACTAATAATTTAAAGATAAAGGCCGAGGTCATGGATGCTCGGGCTGAAGCCAACCAGGCTCGATCAAAGGACGATAAGAAGGTGGTGATCTATGTGAAATATACCTCTAAATTTCACATAAAGTTGAGGGTGGCTTCCGATCGACAGAGTAGAAGCAATGAATATGCCCGATGCATGTCCCAATGGGAAATCTTTAGAATATCCATTCTAGGGGTTTTGATCTCTCAGAGGAGATAGAGCAAGTCATGGAGGATGAGTATGACGTCAAGTTCCTTGTATCCAATGCTAAAGATAACGAGGAAGAAGCTGATAAGAGAGCTGGTCCCAAGGGATACAATGGAATCGTAGTCCCCGAGGGGAAAAATGTGCTATGTCCCCGAGAATAGATTAAGTTTTTTCTTTTTGATTCTTTGTATATGGGTCTCTCTAAGAGAGTTTTATTGTGACATCGTATCATTTCATTTAAAAAGGAACTTCTTTGTTTCTCCCTTTGTATGAGTCTCATTTTGCTTGTCTTTTCTTTACATTTTAACGCTTGTTGATAATTGGTCCGATGAGTTGGACTATGTAATGAAACCCTTAGGTTTTGTGCTTGATAGGCAGTAGTTGATAGTTAGACTCTTAGGGCTCAGTGTTCGAGTCAGGTTTCAACTCGAGTTCGTCGAGCATTGGGTTTTTAAACTGGCCCCGAGGCTCTTTAGGCTGACGCTTAGGCTCTTACATATTGGCCCTTAGGCTTTATTTAGGTCGGCCTTGAGGCTCTTTAGGCTGGCGTTTAGGGTCTTACGCATTAGCCTTTAAGATTGTTTTAGATCGACCCTGAGGCTCTCTAGACTAGCGCTTTGGCTGTTACGCGTTAAGTCAGTACGACCTCTAATATGGCTATAGTTTTCCCTCGTTAAACAATTCTTAAAGTTTTTGTTTTGGATTGACTCTTCGTTGGATCGATAAAAACCTTGATTGTGAGTCGATATGTGATGACAGATGAGCACCTCGGGAGGTTTGGTTGGAGGCTAATTGTTTTCGAAGCATTTTCTTTGCTTGGAGTATGATATAACTGACACTCTTCTTCCTTATGTCGACAGTAGCGTGATAAACGATTTTTCCGAAGTAATTTCTAAGTATTTGAAGGCCTGTGATTTTATGGTGACGGTCAGACGTCTCCAAGTAGCTTTAGTATTGCCGGGGCCTTATGACCGTAGTCATTGTGTTCGGTCGTAGCTTTTAGTCTGCTGGTGAGATTACCTTGGCATCTACATCGAGGGTATACCATTTTAGGGGTCTTAGAAGTTCAAATATATATCCTTGGCCTTAATATCTAGGTTATACACTTTTTAAGGGTCTTACAAATTTGGACATGCCTTGCTTGAGGTCTTACAGGTTCCATGTCAGTCTCCTCATTAGGGACTTATGAGTTCAACGTTGCCGCGTTGTGGTCTTAGACATTCGACGTTTCCTCAATGAGGGCTTATATCTTTGTTTACAGTAAAAATGGTAACGACAATTAAATTTGTAAACGGGATTCTACAAATACATGATCTATTCCTAATCTAATTCGTAAGGGCTGTTAGTGCTAGAACGTGAAGTAAAATGTTAAACAGTGAGTTAACCAAAGCAATAATAGAAGGATGTTTCTCGTGCGCAAAGTCGGCCAGTAGATACCTCGGAGCCGAGCCTCGAGCCTGTCTCGAGCTTATCGAGGGTATTTCGGAAGGGGATAACAAGTAAAGATATAGATATGTTAGGCTCTATACTATCAATCTTGAGAAAAATAATGAAGAACAAATGAGTAAATGATAAAGTGCTAAGGCGACCTCGAGGTCAATGAAGAAAGATAACATAGAAGAAAGAGAGACAGAGAGAGATATTATTGCATTTGTGGAGAAGTGGAGAAACATCAGTCCCTTACAAGGTAGGGTGAGTCCCCTTACATAGGCAAGGGGACTCGGTGTGCACATACGTGTAGAACCATCATTTTTCTTCACAAACAAGACAGCAGCACCCCAAGGTGAAATATTGGGTCGAATAAAACCTTTATCAAGCAATTTCTATAAGTGATCCTTCAGCTCCTTCAACTCAGAAGGAACCATACGATATGGAGGAATGGAAATGGGCTGAGTGCCTGAAAATAGATTAATGCCAAAATCAATATCTCTATCAGGGGCCATGCCCGGAAGATCAACTGGGAACATATCGGGATAATCCCGTACCTGTCACGCCCCCAAAACCGAGGGACGCGACCGGCGCTCGACCAGGTAGCCCCAGCCAAGCGGACCTGGGTGCCTTTCCTATCCCACGCGTTACCCCGTGTTCCCATTACTCATTAATCAAAGAAAATAGCCAATTATAATTCCAAACCTTTTTACAAAACATACTTAGCATACGTGGTTACATAGCGTGGTTTACAACATACCTCTCCCAACGTACAACACACACATTTACATAAGTTCACAACCCACATTTCCTGTCTACGAAGCATCTAGGGATACAAAAGAGTGATACCATACTTGCCCGTAACAAGGCTCCGGCTATACCTTACACAAAAACCAAAATAAGACTCCGGAATAAAAAAACGGCTTGAGGCACGATAGGCCCCGAAAAGAAAATGGCTCACCAATACAGCTGATGGAGAGTGAAGGAGTGCTACTGCCGGTGGACTGGATTACCTGCTATAGAACCACCTACAATCATAACACGAATGTAGCGCCCCCAGCAAAAGGGACGTCAGTACATTTGAATTGTACTGGTATGTATGAACAAACTTTACCCTAAGTAAACTCAAACCATACACAAGTAATGATCAGTAATACAATCAACAATCAAATACACATGAAAGTTACAATCAATCCAAACAAGTTTACAATCTCTCCTTTTTCCCCTTCAACATTTTCACATCAATGATTTCACAATATTTTTTTTTTCATAATTTCATTTGAATAGTGATTTTGATCACTTTTCCACCCTTATTACCTCGGCCACCCTTATTATCTCGGCCACCCTTATCACCACAACCCACACCTTATTACTTCGTGTTGTGGCTCGCAACCCGATCCCACCGAACAAGTCACAATTCATAAACAACACAACAACAACAACAACAATTCACATAGAACGGCAACAATAATTCTCAAAAAGCAACCACAACAAATCACAAGAATTTCTGTAGCCATCAATACCATTTCCATCATATTCAACAACTCATATGCAATTTAAGTCACCACAATAATTACCCACAACAAGCCAAAAATGCTGTTACCACAGTTGTTCCAATTGCATCATTTACGATTTTCTCCGATCATTTGTTTCTCAGCTCTTACCACATAACACTCTCAAAATCACATTTGGTTTACTGCCAATTACTTACACCATTATATTAGGAAAACTTAACCAACAACGTTCAAGACATGTTAATCATAAGGATTCATGAAATAGGCCATCTTTGCTTAACACCCGTGAAACAACCAAAATTCACAAATAGTTCACATAAATAACACGTACCAATTTCTCATACTCCAAACAAGGTGACTTTACAATGGTTAAAGTTATTCATACGTACCTCAAAGAGCTTTTCCTTAAGTTATTACAACGTTCCGGAAATTCTAGCAATGACCATCTACTTCGAGACATAACAAAATTTGACACAAATTAGGAAGATATTCATAATTCTAGCTCATTTGAGAATTTTATCAAACACTATATGAGCTTTAAATCTTTATGGCCCTTTTATTGAGGATTTCATCAACCCAAGAGTTCTAATATATATATCATACATAAATAATCACCATAGAGTAGTTAGAGATGCTAGATATACCTCTTGTAGTAAGAATCTTGAGAATTCCCACTTGTGGTGTTCTTGATGAATTCAAGGATTTGAAGGAATATCTAGGGATTTTCAAGATTAATCCTTGTTAATATAAGTGGTTAGGAGTAGTAATCAACTCAAAATTCTCCAAAAACATTACCTTGGATATGGGAGGAGTTGACGGTCTTGAGAGAGTTGAAGAAAACCCTCAAAGTTCGTCCAAAATAAAATGGGGAAATGAATCCCGAAATGAGGATATAAGGTTGTTTCGGGTTCTACTGGTGGTGCTGGGCGCTGCCTGTGGCGCTGAAACCAGTAGCTCAAAATTCCTGGCGCCACGGCTAGCGCCCGGCGCTACCCAGGGCGCTTGCGATGGAAGGGACACGAAAATGGTCATAACATTATGTATACACCTCCAAATGATAAATGGTTTGATGCATCGAAAACTAGAAGCAAAGAGCGTTAATTTGATAGGTTGTTCATCCCACAACTCCTTATATACACGAAGATATGCTCGTCCAAAGTGAGGACTTGTGCAAACTCATTTGAAATCTTAGTCTATTATGAAATCTTCCAACTTGGCTTAGACTTAGGCTTCCCTTTGGAACTCACATCACTTATTTCATGACTTATACACTTATTACCATATCCAATTGATATCCATTATATCATTAATCCTCATTTTCACATAAAATAAAATAATTAGCCTACCTTGGCACCTCAAAATCTTAAATTACTTAGCAAAACTTTTCCGGGGCTTTACAGTACTACTGGAACCGAATTAGCAGAAGGGGTGTCAACACTGACATCTCTAACATAAGCTAAATACCCGGCACACCCCTTCTCAACCATACACTGAGCTTTAAAGAAAGAAATAATTCTACTACGGGTATGATCTATGGTATCCCCCCACATAACATGCGGTATACCTGGCATTGCCAGTTTCATAATTTTGGCGTGACAATGAAGAATAGAATAATGGGGTGAAAACCACTCCATGCCCAAGATAATATCAAAATCAACCATGTTGAGTAACAATAAATCTGCTATGGTCTCAAAACCATGATTAGTAACCAAGCATGACCTATATGCGTGGTCCATAACAAGGGAATCCCCTACAAGAGTAGAAACATAAACAAGGGCACTCAAAGAATCCCTAGGTACACCCAAATGCATAGCAAAGTAAGAAGACACATAAGATTAAATAGAGCCTTGATCAAATAGAACCGATGCATCTCTGCGGCAAACCAATATAATACTTGTGATGAAAGAATCGGAGGCAACAGCCTCAGTACGGGAATGAATGGCATAGTATCTGGATGCGCCTCCCACTCTAGGGCAACTTCTACCTCCCCGACATCTACCCTTAGCTCGCTGGGCAGATAGGGTAGCAGCTGGTGCTAGAACCATGGCTTGAGAACTCTGCGGAGCACGCTGTGGCTGAGGAGGTTGTGGAGGTGCATTCCTCCCAAGTCTAGGGCAATCTCTTACCACATGGTGGGTGTCACCACACTCGAATCAAGCTCTGGGAGGATGTGGTGGCTATGACTGGCTCGGACCAAGTCTGCTTGATTGACCTCAAAAAGCACCCCGCGCTAAGGGCACGCTAGAAACCGGAGGTGCATAATAAGGCTCTTGAGGGTTAGGAGGAGCTGGAGCACTGGTGGCTGCCGGAAGAGCTGAATTAACGGGGCAACTTATATAAACCCTACCATGATGACCTGAAGATGGGGTACGGGCACCAGAATAATGACCTGAATCTCAAGACCTCTTGGCCTCCCTCTCCTCTCTCTCTATAGCATGCATACCCTCAATCCTCCTAGAAATGCTCACCACCTACTGATAGGAAATATCCATCTCCAACTCACGAGCCATGCTAGATCTGATAGGAGTAATAAGCCCCTTAATAAATCGACAAACCCTCTTCCGAACAGAGCAATGAAGGCTGGTGCATGCCTAGCCAAACTGGTGTAACAAATAGCATACTCTAAAACCGTCATAGCACCCTAGCGAAAATTCTCAAACTCTGTGCGCCATGCGTCCCTGATGCTCCGAGGAACATACTCTCGCAGGAACAAATCCGAAAACTAAGCCAAAGTCAGTGAAGCAGCCACATCTGGACTGTCTAACTCATAGGTGCGCAACGAATAATAGGCGGCTCCTTGAAGCTGGAAGGTAGTGAAAGAAACCGCGTTGGATCCTAAAATACCCATGGTATGGAAAATTCGGTAACACCAATCAGGAAATCCCAAAGCATCCTCCGATGCTAGACCACTGAACACAGGAGACTTATACTTTTTGAACCTCTCAAGCCTTAGCTGCTCATCCTCGGAAGCCACCGACCTATCCTCGAGCTGTACGGGCACTGGAGGCGGTGTGGGGATAATCTTTGGAACCTACTCAACACGCACTCGCTACTCAGGAGTGCAGGCGGCAGGAGTCTGTGCACCTCCCCAGCCTGGGATGTGGCTGAAGCGAGGGGAAACAACCCTGCCTGAGCCAAAGTAGTGCATATGCTTATGAACTGTGCTAGAGTCTCCTGAAGAGCTGGAGTAGTAGTAGAAGTAGTAGGTGTGCCAGGTGCCTGGAATCCAGTTGGACCTGCTAGTGGTACCTCGACCGTATCTCGCGTAGGTGCTCTGGCTGCACCATGTGTGCGTCCTCGACCTCTACCCCGGACCCGACCTCTAATGGCTGTAGTAGGGGTGTGGGTGCCCGATCATCATGAGTAGCACGTGTCCTCGCCATCTGTGAGAGCATAGAAAGACATGAGTTTAGTTGTGATATCAAAATCTCGCACGACAAGGAATTCAAATGAAGTGGAATTTTCCTAACAGTTACATAGCCTCTCGTAGATAAGTACAGGCGTCTCCATACCGATCAGCGAGACTCAAATAAACTGGCATATGTCCCGTAACTCCTATGACCCTAGAGCTTTGATACCAACTTGTCACGACCCCAGTTCACCCTCTGTGAACATGTCGTGACGGCACCTAGTCCATACGATTAGGTAAGCCTAATAATGCAGAAATAATATAACATGAGGAAGGTCATGTCCCTACTGAGATAAAAATAATAAATGATAGGATAAAGAAACAGCATAAATAGAGTCTACAACAAGAATCTAAATAGGATAAATAAGGTATACATTATAGAAAGCAGAAATAAGACAATACAAGGAAATGTTGCTCACAACAGGAATGATAACCGAGGATCTCTTGGTATCCTCACTATATACGAGAGGGATCTCTTGGTATTCCGAGGATCACTTGGTATCCTCAATAGGTAAGTCGGGGATCTCTTTTTATCCCGAGGATCTCTTGGTATCCCGAGGATCTCTTTGTATCCTCAATATATATATATATATATATATATATATATATATGTTCCAGGGATCTCTTGGTATCCCGCACTCTCAGTCAAGAACATAACACGTGCAGGGGGATCTCCCGAGATGCCGTCCCGTAGTCCTAAATTGAAAACACACAATAAAAACTCAAAAATATCAGAATGAATGCTAAACTACTAACAAGTAATAGTAAAATTCTAGCATAACATGCTTCATGGTATACAACTAGGCAGTATAAGCAAATGGCAAGTAAGTCAACTAACCATGCTTCTCTAAACTAACACATGCTAAATTTGCAATTAGAGTAAAACAGGTAAGCGAGAAACTCAATTTAAATGCTTCAAGTAAAATTGGATTTTCAACAATTAGCTCAAGTACATGCTGGTCACCTCACGTACAAGGCATTCAATTACCAAGTATCATATCCTAAGGGAAAAGGACCCTCACACAAGGTTAGACATGCCACTGACCTCGAACCGGCTCCAAAATTAACTCGAAACCACATGTTTTCCATGCGTATCCGACTCCAAATGGCATAAATATATTCTATTCAATTACATATCATAAATAACATCTCAAGAAAGTGATTCTACTATTTAATTCAAAGCTAAGACGCGAAATTAGGTAAAATGACCAAAATGCCCCTCATGCCAACGTCTCAAAATCGGATAAAATTAAAATTTTCAGAACCCTCGTACTCTCATGAGTCTAACCATATAATAATCTCTCAAATCTGAGGTTAGACACCGACTCAAAACTCAATAATTCGGTCTATGAAGATTCACAAACGTCAGAGGACTGGACGCGAACACGATGAGAAAACTGGTCCTCCTCCAAAATGACTCTACGCGAACGCATGGAGGTGGACGCGATCGCGAATAAGAACAGGGGTCTGCAACAGCTGAAGATATTATTAGCACGCGACTTGTCCGTGCGACACGTGAGTTATCAGTGCGGCATGTGAGTTGTGTGTGCGGCACATGAGTTGTCCGTGCAATGTGTGGATACAAATATATCTCCCTCGGGTCACCCTATCATGTTTCTCTCTTGAAGGTTTACACGCGAATTATGAGAAACCAATAGTTTTGTGGTTGATGTGAGCTCTGGGAAAGCTAGTTTCTATTATTGGATCTCGTTTCATGCCGCTACGAATTGATATTTAGTTATTGCATATAATATTTACTTGTAATTTCTTAACTATTTACTTGATTTACTGTCATATTTTCCTTATATACTGGATTGTTAGTCAATAATTCGAAAACCAAGAATTGTGAGCATCAAAATTATTTTACCTATGATTTCCTTATTTGATTATATATATTTCTGATACTTGTTGAAATTATGAACTGCATAGGTGTTAGTAAGTATAATCTATAGTTTTTACTATTTTTATCTTGCCGAGGTTAGTTAGGATACTTATTGAGTACATAGGGTCGGTTGTACTCATAATACACTTATGCACCTTGCATGCCGATCTTGGTGTTGATGTAGTTGTGTATGGTGAGGGCTGGCATTGTAGATATACTTGCATCCCAATTAAGGATATCACTTGTCCTTGGTAGCTTTAGATTAGAATTATGTTCATATACAATTCAAACATATGTTGTATTTACTTTATTTAAATTTTGTATAATCTAAGTTTTAATGGATCATGAATTGTACTACCAATCCTTATAGAGTTGCAAAAAATTCAATTATCCTATCATTGAATCATTTAAGTATTATTTTTGTATTAAATTTTATCACTAATTAGATTACCTAGCGAAATGGGTTAGGTGGCATCACAATGATAACGATTTTGGGTCATGACAGATTCTTACGTCAAATTAGTCGAGTTTAATGCCGAGCAAGCCAACCAATATTCTTGAAATTCCAAGTTGTGCATGCCAACCTCCAAACAATCCAAAACTAGTCAAAATAAACTCAAATTAATCAATTAATTCCTAAGGAATCAATTCAAAATAATTCTTTTTATGCTTATGTGATTTGTCTGTTTTGTTCGGGTCTAGAGGGATTTCGGAATGAATTGAGACACTTAGTCTCAAGGTTGGGAGTTTAAGTTGAAATGGTTGACCAGATGTTGACTTATGGCTAATAAATTCCGAAATAGAGTTATGACGGTTTTGTTGGCTCCGTTGGGTGATTTCGGATATGGGATCTTGTCCGGATTGTGATTTGGAGGTCCGTAGTTGAATTTGGCTTTAAATGGCAAAAGTTAGATTTTGGGACAACTTGACCGAGATCAGACTTTTTGATATTAGGGATGTATTGGAGTTCCAAAATTTGAAGTAGGTCAGTGGTTTCATTCTTGACATGGGTGCAAACTTTGAGGTCAATCGGACGTGATTTGACATGTTTCAGCATCAGTTTAGAAGTTGTAATTTCCTTAGTTCATTAAGCTTGAATTGAGATATGATTAATTTTTTAGATGTTCTTTGATTTGATTAAGAGATTAACTAAGTTTTTATGGCATTTTAGGACTTTTTGGTCTTTTCGGTTGAGATCCGGAGGCATCGGGTATGATTCAAATCTTTTTTTGATTCATTTTGGACTTTGAGGATTTTTGTTGCTGGGTTGTTTTTGGTGTCATTACACCTGTGATGGGATTGGCTGTAGGTGTGGATTCACATAAGCGAGATGTGTTTCATAGATGTAGAGATGGCCTTGCCTAGTAGTAGTAGCTGAAGTGAAACATTATCCACTGAAGCATTGTCGCTTCTGCGATAGCAGTGGCGCAAAAGCACATTTGGTCACATATAGGATCTTCGTTCTATAGAAAAGATCTTGCAAATATGGAACCTTGTATGTAGAAGTAAAAATGTTGGACATAAGTATTTTCCACAGTTGCGATGATTGTTCCACAGGTACAACATCGCGCAAGTGAAACTTTGGCCGCAGATACGGTTTGCTTGGGCAGAAAAAGAGGAAGAATGAGGGTTTGATCTCATTTTCATTTTGGGACCTTGAGAGCTCAGTTTTTGGGCGACAATTTGAGGGATTTTTAGAGGAAACATTTGGGTAAGGATTATTGTACGCGGCCAAATCAGAAGACTTGAATTTTTTGCTATCAAGACATTTCAGAAGCCTTCCCTGAGGCCCCGAGTGCTTAGCCTCAGGGTTGATCGAAGTCTGACTCGAAGGAAGCAAAGTCTGAGGTCGGGATAAAAGCGGAAGTCCCCTAGGCACATGGATGCACCTGACAAGCCCGGCCTATATAGAGCCTACTGTGAGGCCTTGCATCAAGCCATCCCATCTTTGTACTCTTCCAAGAAAAGCCTCCGGGCCTCATACTAAAAGGTCTCAATGACCAAATAACATCGCTCGCCCTCACTCGCCAAGAGCTCAAATAAGATTTGAGGGTCGATTACAGCTCGAGTCTCAACGGAACTCGGAGACTGGACCCAAAATACTAATACTCCCAAGAGCGTGACATCGATGCCACTATTGCCGATCGGAATATCCAGAAAGATTAAATGGTCAATTACAACTCGAATAGCAATGCCACTCGGAGACTAGACCCGAAAAATTGCCAAATACCCAAGGGCAGAAAGTGAGAATCATTATCGCCAGCCCAAATGGGCTCAAGGTTAAGTTAAGCTCGAGTCGGATCCTAACTCAAAGACTGGACCCGAGGGCAGTTCAACCGCAATATGCCTGAAGGAACGGTCCAAATGATGCTATTGATGTTTGAGACAAATCTCCAGGTCGCGCGCCCGCAAAATCGCTTCGACCTAAGAGCACAAAGGGACATCATCCACTGCTCATGTAGGTTGGAAAGAGCTGGAAGGCCAATTAAAGCTCGAGTCGTAACTCGACTCGGGGACTAGTTCCAAAACCGATCTACACGATCGAGAGCAATGACAGAAAAAAGGTACATAGGGAATAATGCTTTAAAATTCTTCTTATATAACATACGAAATAACATTCTCCATCTACAGGCATGCCCAGTGCGTGCCGGAAAGTAGGTTACAAAAAGGGAGAATCTATATTATGCGCCAAATGGCTACAGCCCGTAAAGTCCGCCCTCTGCAACGTCCACAAGGAGTGACCGAGTGTCACCCTCGTCTGCCCTTTCTTGAGCCAAATCCTCCGAGAGAATGAAGCCTCTCGCTCCAACCTCCTCGAATACCGCTCTCCGAGATCGGCAACGAACATATTCCTCGATACTTTTATCACGATCAGGGGCTTGACTCAACTTGGATTGAGCCTCAATAACTTCCTTTATGCAAATCGCCATTTCACGATCTGCCTTGGTTCGGCTTAACGCTGCTTCCGCCCAGGCATCAATTATCTCAGCCCTGATCTTCGAGGGGTCAGACTCGAGTCTCTCGATCATATCTGCCTGAACTTTGGCATTACCACAGGTCAAGTTAAGTTGGACCTGGAAGGTAGGGATCCTAGCCGAGGCACTCATCTCCTCAAAAGCTTGAGCCTACACTTGAGCTCTTAGCTCCTTGCTAGCGGCCCTAACACCATTCACATCGCCTTTAAGGTACTCCAAGGCTCTAGCTTTTTCTGCAAGTGATATGGCAGGAAGTAATTAGCCATAGAAATTAGAAAGAAGAGAAAATGCACTGCAGGAAGTTGCCTACTCCATCAAATAGCTCTTATAGTTTGAGCTCCAATACGCCTCATATCGCCAATGTTGCAGCTCAACTTCATTCTCTTACAAAGAAGCCTAAGGGATTCTCCCTCATCTAGAATCCTCTAAAACTTGGCCTTTTGACAATTCAACTCAGACTTAAGCCTATCGTAGGCCTGCGCAGGAAAGATTCAATAAGAGGAGGAAGATGCGGGATACGAGAAAATTTTGCACAAATTCACCACAAAGTGAAAATGGCAGATTTCCTCTAGATCAGAACATGCTCCTGCTGATCTTCCCCTTCGACAACAGAACTAGCAGCCCCGGGCATAACGTGCTCGCTCAAGGGAGCTGTTGCCATTTGCCGAAAAATAGGCGCTCCGAGAATAGACAACTCGGGCGATGCCCTGTCCTCATAAATATGAGCCCGGCCAGCACCGCTAAAGGCTCCTTTGCATTGAGGGCTCCAGTCCCTTTTATTACTGCCATCTCTCGGTTCGGCCGTCCACAACTCAATCTCCTCCTCGGAAAAGTGCTGCCTTGCCCCAAGGAACCACCCGATATCTGCAAACAGCGAATGTAGCACAAATGAGATAGGAAAATGTTACTTCAGGTACATGACAACAGGAGAAAAGCAACATACGCACGTACCTTGATGGTCTACTCCCCACCTGATGCGAGCTAAAGCTCGCCACCTGCATTGGGTCACCAACCTCGGAACCCAGCCGGGAAAATTATAGAACTGGCCTGGCTTCCACGAAGTTGCTGCAACAAGGGAAATAGAATTGTTATTTTGCCGATTTTCGCCATGAACAAAAATATGAAAGAGCGACAAAGCACCTCACTTACGTGTGTGATTCCACCCTGAGGGTAATGGCAGAAACTCCATAGGAATGATATCAATCGTCCGGACTCGGATGAACCTGCTGGACCACTCTCAATCTCTACCCTACTCATCATTGACAACGAAGGGCATAGTCGAACGACCCCGAAAGGTTAGTAGACCCCGATGATGGAAGGGGCAATATAGCCGGACAATGTGATCAAGCATTAATTCGAGCTTGGCCTTCTCAGTGAAGAACCTCATCAACAACACCGTCCGCCAAAATGACATATGGATCTGTGCCAGGGTAACCCGATACTTAAAACAAAACTCAAGCACGGTGCTATCAGCATAGCCTAAGGCCAAAAGATATAAATATATATTCAAGAATCCATCAGTGGAATCCGCAATACCCTCGTCGGGGGAAAGCTCCTGTAGGACTACCCTTTCGCTCCACCCACAGTGTCTCCTCGCCATCTCCAGATGTTCTCCTCTTAGCAAAGACACCGCCTCCAAAGTAAAGGTACATACCAATTATTTCGCTAGTAGAAATATGCAGTCCCCTGTATCAGAACGGAAAAGTGACTATCTAAAAATAGTAGAGTCTTGCGGAAAAGTCGACGCCGCTCCACATATATACGTAAAGCAGCGATGATTCACTCACACGAGGCAAGTCCCATGAGGCACGCAGCCTCGATATAGATCGAGGGATTAATACTCAACCCAGGGAAGATCCTACAATAGACGACAAGTCTCGGGGGACCATACGTACTATCTCCATGCTCAAGCTAGCATTCACATTCGTAGCCCCCGGTCCCAAGAAACAAGGCCACATTGAGCTCCAAAGCACCGAAACCAAACAAAAGGCTAGTGCCTAGGTTTGCGATCCACTCCCTAGAGGAGCAACCCGCAAAAGAATCGATTGCTAAAAGCTCCATTAGGGCCCAAAGATGCGCCCAAACATAGGCAAATTCCTCAAATGGAATCAAAACTCATACTCTCTGAAAGAGTTATCTACGTCAAAATCAACAGGCCCCACTGGGGCACCCGAAGATGACCTTCATCCATGGTAGCATTCTCGAAGGCCCCGGAATTTGATGCATGATGTCCAACCAAACCAGCAGGTCGCGATAGCTCGAGCTTATTTGATCGGTCCTCCATCGGTTCGAAGTCCAACAAAAAACGATTGGGGAAGAGCCTTGCCAATCAGTTGGAGACCAAGACAAGCTATCATGGCAGACTATAACGGCCCATAAATGAAAAAAATCATTCAAAAATCCCGAAAGGCGTAAAAGAACACAAACTCAAAAAGAGAAGCAAAAGTCTATCTCATGCAGCCTGAAGGGACCATCTACATCCAGATCAATAAGGGCTCTGTGGTACCCAAAGATGACCTACGTCCGGTGCAGTACCGCCGGAGACCTTAGAACTCAATGTGCGATCTTCGAATATCTCGGGAGACATTTATAGCACCGACTTAACAGACTGACCCGAAGTTGTCCCTAAAGACGACAATTAGATCGAAAATAACCCATGTCAATCAGCAAGAAATCAATCCAAACACTTACGCCCAAGCTAAATATCAGCGATCAGCAACACAGAAAGATACATTTGAAGTCTTTCAAAGGGCATTAAGGCATACAAAAATAGAGTAAATTTAAAAGCAGAGGTCAATAAAGTTTAGTTTTTATTCATAAAAATTCGAGTACAATAGCCCCCGAGGGGTGACGACGTTCTATTAAAAAGCACACGAAGGGTCATTAAATACAAAGTACAACAGCCGGCAAGAATCAACACCAAAAGCAGAGGAACATGAGGATGTACATATGATAAGACCCGGGCGCCCGATCCGCCCTCGAGAGTCCATATCCGGAATCAGCATCCCCGGGCGCCACACCCTCGAGCATGTATCCTCGATGGTGACTCCTTCAACCTAAACCTCCCATAGGTTCCAAGCTCAATCCTCTGAGGGATCTCCACCGACGAAGAAGAAGGAGAGGAAAAAAAGGCGGCGTAGAGGAGGCAGAGAAATGAGACATGGCCCGCCGAAGCCAAAGCTTAAAGATTCAGTGGGCCCCCACCTAAAAGGCCACTGGTACTGCTTCATCCGTTCGGAAAGAAAAAGCCATAGGGATGAAGTGCCACACCAGGCCTAGGTAGAAGAGTGAGCAGCAGTACATAATCCGAACGACTGTCTGCGTAAAGGTGAAACCAACTCTCCATCCATCACCATCTCGGGCCAGCGGTAGCAGCAGTGGCCTTCATTTCGATGGCCACAACAATATCTGAATAGCCTGTTTATGTTCAATGAAGGGAGTCCCCGGAAGAAGGCCTCGATGCAGCCTGGAAGAACTTCTCCGGACCATTGCGGTAATCAAAAGTAAAAGAAGACGGGGGAAGGAAGAAGCAAAGCATGCCAATGGAAGAATTGAGATGGGGGAAGTAATTCCACAAAATGAACCGACGACAGTACTTTTGCCTCGAGGAGCGAAAACGACAGGGCATTGAACAGAGATCTAAGAGACATGCCATCTATCATAGAAGATTGCGCCACGATCCGAATTGCCAGTATAGCATCACTAAAATGAGCTTATGGAGTCGAGAATCAGAATCGTTTTCCATCACTTCGTCATGGGAATTGCGGAGACTATCTGTACGCGGCAAAATCATAAGACTTGATTTTTCGCGATCAAAACATTTTAGAAGCCTTCCCCGATACCCCAAGGGTGGAAGGCCGTGACCGAGTTCTTAGCCTCAGGGTTCGTTGAAGTCCAACTCGAACGTAGCAAAGTCCGAGTTCGGGATAAAAAAGGAAGTCCCCTAGGCACATGGCTAAACATGATAGGCCCCGCCTATCTGGAGCCTACTGGGCGGCCTTGCATCAAGCCATCCCATCTTTGTACTCTTGAAATTAATACACATGTACTATACCAAGTCCCTTTGCTTATATAAGGGGGGTTCACGTTACCTTGTAAGGGACCGATGCTGCTTCACTGCTTAAAAAATGCAATAATATCTCTCTCTCACCCCCTCTTTCTTCTAAGTTATCTATATTCATCGACCTCGAGATCGCCTTAGCACTTTATTATCTCATTGTTTTTTCTTCATCATTTGGCTCAACATTGATAGTATATAGCCTTACTAAACTATATTTTTACTTGTTATCCCCTTCCCAACTATCCTTAACAAGCCCGAGATAGGCTCAAGGCTCGAGGCTTGGTTACGAGGTGTCTACTGGCTGGCTTTGCGCCTGGGAAACATCCCCTTGCTGGTTCGATTATTCCTTTGGTTAACTCAATCTTTATCAGTTTACTTCACATTTTAGCCCTAACCACCCTTACAAACTAGCTCAGGAATAGATCACGTATTTTTTGTATCCCATTTACAAATTTAATTATTGTGGCCATTTTCACGTTAAACAATTCTTGACTCCTTTTCTATTATATTCCACTAATCTATCACTAATTTTATCATTTATTTGAAGATTTGGGTTGCAAATTTGGGGAAAAAGGTGTGAGGTTGTTGGAGTGAATTTTGAGACTTTGATCGAGGTTTTGGTATCAGATTTGAGTAATTTTTGCATGGGCGAACTCGTGATTGGATGAGTGTTTAGATTTGGTGACATTTACCCGATTTTGGGACGTGGGCTCGGGTCGAAGTTTTTGAGAAATTTTTAATTTCATGTTAAAGTGCTGACTTTATTACTTAGATTAGTTTCTTATAGTTATATTTATAGTATGAAATTGCTTTTGGTTATATTTGGGGCATTTAGAGTCGAAAAGACAAGGCAAAGGCTTTCTTATTAATCGATTTAGATTGACTTGAGGTAAATGAAATGCCTAACCTTGTGTGGGGGAGACCCGTTAGGATTTGGTACTGTTATAACATATTTGTGACAAATGAGTGCCATGTATGTGAGGTGAAAAGTGCGTACACGGGCTACATGTGAGGTGACGAGTGCGTACACGGGCTACATGTTGAAAATCCGGTATTTGCCAAGAAATAACCTATTAATTTATAAATGAGTTTTCCCAACATGTTAAGTTATCATGTTTAGCCTAATACCGCATGTCTACTTGTTTTAATTCTTAAATGAAACCTCCACAACATGCTTAGCTGAATTCCTATTTTTGCTTGAATTTTTATTTAGTGGTGAATTCATTGTTCCATCAGTTATGAGTTGTGAATTTAGTTTTGGGAGTACAAGGCAATTCCTTGGGAGCTCCCCTGTTGCATATTAACTTTGGGACTACAAGGCAGTACCTTGAGAGCTCCCCTATTGCATATTTACTTTGGGAGTACGAGGGAGTACCATAGTTGCTCCCCTATTGAGTATTTACTTTTGGGACTACAAAGTGGTACCTTTGGAGAGTCCTTGTTGTTTACCCCTATGTGTTGTGCTGTTACCTTTTTGTAATTTCGTTTGTTAAATTCTCAGTATTTTTATTATATTACTATATGATATTTTCCCTGTTTCCTTTATATTCTAGTAGGGCCCTAATCAAACCTCGTCCCTATTCTATCGAGGTTATGCTTGGCAGTTACTGTGTAATGTTATGGTGTACTTATACTACTTTGTTGCACATATTTTTATGCAGATCCAGGTACTTTTTACCAGCCCCAATATCAGTGAGTACTGAGTACGTGGAAATTTCAAGGTATATCTGCCATTGTCTGCAGACTCGAAGTCCCCTTCTACATTTACTATGTTGTCTTTTCTTATACCTCTTAGATGTTAATGTATATAGATTGTTAGTAAATTCCTTAGAGCTTGTGGCTTATGACTACAAGCTTTGGGAGTTGTTTATATTCGAATTTATTGGTTTTACTTGTACATGTCGACTGACAATTTTCGGTAATATTTATCTGTTGAAGTACAATTGTTATTTCTATTATTATTTCGACTATTCTGCAATTGTTAGGCTTACCTAGTCATAGAAACTCGGTATTGTCATGACATATTACTGTCACACCCCGAACCTGGGCCTGGACGTAACACAACACTCGGTGCCTGACTACGTGTGACCGAGCGAACCAACTGGCTGGCTGAATCAACATGTGGTATCATAACATACTGAATGCGGAAGATAAACTAACACATGCTGATATACTAAAAATCTAGATGATATAAGTAAAAGTGCCGCAATACTAATACAATTTAAAACATATTTGCAGCCAACATAGCTTAATATGAAAATTCTGAGACTTAGTCTAACTTTATTCTAGTCTATGAAGCCTCTAATGAATTACTGAAAAAACTAACTGTCTGACAATACTAAAGGACTGTAAAGTGAGGATAATGCCCTGAGAGAATTGGGGATCACCAAACAGCTGATACGAGAGTCTTAGCACTTTGAATCATCAACCTGTAAATCATTACCTACATCGTGAGATGCAAGCCCCGAGCAAAAGGGATGTCAGTATATCCGAATTGCACTGGTATGTAAAGCAACTGATAGAAAGAATTGAAAATGCTAAAACTAAAACTAAGCTGATAACTTAGAATTGACAATGGATAACTGAAATGATAACGATTGAAATTAAAACAGAAATGATAACTGATAACTGATAACTGAGCTGATAACTAATAATTGAACTGAACAAAAGAAGTAATGATATGAATACTCCCTCTCCTGAATGATGAACAACCTATTTACCAGAATATTAAACTGCGTCCTCTGGCCCAATATATCTATGTGCACAACTACGGCCTCTGGCCTAAGTATGTGTACACATTAACTCCTGCCCCAGGCCCAAAGATGCATAAAGCATAAACTGCGGCCTCAGGGCCAAAGATGCATAAAGCATAAACTACGACCCCAGGCCCAAAGATGCATAAAGCATAAACTGCAGCCCCAGGCCCAAAGATGCATAAAGCATAAACTGCGGCCTCAGGCCCAAATACAAGTGTTCAACATTTAGGAACTGAGAATCAAACTGCAATACATTATAATGAAATACTGAATCACGCGGAGTTACATGATACAGGAATATTGGATCACACTGAGTTACATAATATTAGAATACTGAATGGGACTATACTGAGACATGTATTCTTGAAAGGATTATTGATGATAGGCTATATAGTTGATATTTATACCTTAATTGCCCATGCTTTGTTATTATTTTATAACGTAATTTGCCAATAAAATGCTTTAAATGTTGCTATTTGGTTTCGCAGGGAATATTATATGTGAGGAAGCAACATAAAGTATTTGTAGGCAATAATGTGAAGAAAATACCCACTCAAGAAGTACCCTAAAACAAAAGAGCAAAAGAAAATGACTGGTCAAAAGTCCACTGCAACCGCGGTGGACATCGGAGCAAAACACGAAGACAAAACAGAAAAAAATAGGCCCAGGCAGTGTTCATTGCGGTACACTGCGGTCCACACCGAGGCTGCGGTGAACTATTCACGATCCAAAAATTTAGGGGCCAAAGTGTCAATTCGGGAAAACGTTTGTTAAACCCTTATAAGATGAAGAAACTCGGCCAAGATAGAGAAGGCTTATTTTAAGATTACTTTTGGACGATGAACAAGTGTGAGATATCACCCAAAACATCATAGTTCTTTTATCTCTTCCATTTTTTTCTTGCAATTCTTCCATTATGAATAATTTAGTAGATTTATCTTCCGTTGTTATAGTAGCTAAATACATTAATCTAAGGTTTTAGTGAAACCCGTTGGATATGACTTGGTTGTTAATCTCTATTTGTTCATCTACGTTTTGATTGTGGTTAGTTAAAAGGGCCCTCAATTATCCGTCTCTATTTAGTATGTATCTACTTGAGAGAGAGTGCATATTTGGGTGATTGTATGAACAATATCACTCCCGGAGTATAGACGAGAGTCCTAACCGAGGGTTTAGAGGTTGGATTAGAGATAACGATACCTCAGGTGCAATCTAAGTGAACGGTAATGTGAATCTAGCAAGCGTAGCTTAAGAAAGTACGTCTAGTAAATCATCATAATTACTTGAAAAAGATTTATGATAGCTGGAGCGTTCATGATTGATATAGACAACTAAGTCTCAGTTATAAAACATATTCAACAAAGAAAATCAACAACGGGGGAAACCATTACCTTAGACCTTATTCCAATTATATACAAGCAAGCTTAGTTAACTTTCAGTTGTTAATTATTTTCAGTTTAGTTGTTAGATATATCATCAATTGTGAATTAAAAAGTTTAGGGAAATTGATTCTGTGAATTTAGTAAGTCCGACAATAGAATTGATAGGTTAATTCTCTGTGGTTCGACTCTAGGCAGAATTACTCGAACTATATTTGCTATGTCTGTGTGTGTCTTTTTATAAGGCATAGTTTGGCATTATCAAATTTTGGCATCGTTGCCGAGGAATTAACGGTATTATCAATTACAATTGATATAACTACAAAAATTCGTAGTGTAGTCAGTTTTCTCTATACCCAATCTTTTCATTGAAATTATAACGTTTGAGCTCTTATGGAATACAGGTGTATGCCTAGAAATTCTTCGAGAATTGGAGAACAGCTAGAAGGACTCTTAGACCCTGAGAAAACATTTAGGGCATTTAACCGTGCCAACAAGAGAACACAACAAACCGAACAATCACACATGCTCGAATTTGACATGGGTGACACATACAATGTCATTGGAAATGTTGGGGATCCGCCAGCAAATCCCAACGCGAGAGTAGTAGAACCTCTTGCGCTAGAAACTGCACTTTATGACTTGGCACAACCTACAGCTGATAACCTGGCCACTGCTATAGCTGTGCCCACAATCCAAGCAGAGACCTTCCAGATAACCAACAATATGCTGCATCTACTGCATAATAAAGGACTGTTCTCTGGGTCAAACATTCAAGACCCGCAGCAGCATTTGAAAAAAAATTCTGTCAATTTGTATGACCCAAAGGCAGCCAAATGTGACCCCGGAAGCTATCAAGCTACTACTGTTTCCATTCTCTATGACCGAAGAAGCTGAGACTTGGCTAAATTAACTCCCTATCAATTCCATAGCCACCTGGGAGGAATTAGTCAAGCAGTTCCTGAATAAGTTCTATCCGCCCAACAAGACTGCAAGACAGATTGATAAAATATTGCAGTACAAGTAGCAGCCGACCGAGTCCTTGCAAGAAACATGGGAAATATTTAAAGGGATGCTAGTGAAGTGCCCTCACCATTGAATTATAGACCAGATGCTTGGCTAGAGATTCTACATGGGGTTAGCTGACATTTTAAAGGCAAATGTGGATGATTCTGCTGGAGGTGCATTTTTGAGTAAGACAATCACCGAGTGTAAAATCCTTCTTGACAAGATGTCACAAAATTTAGGGTAGATGACTAGAGCTACAACACTGGCACCCATAGTACATTGAGTTCCTCTTTACCTAAATAATTCACATACAAAGAATATGGCCACACTCAAGACCCAGATGAGCACATTGACAAAGAAGATTGATGAGATGGGTACAAAACAGGTGCACATTGTTGATACAACAAATGGAGGACTGTGCACACCTTGTATTAATCAGTCTTATGTATGTTCATGGAGCGGAGAAGGCAAAAATCAAGGGGCGAGGGAAGATATGAATTATGTCAACAACTATGGGGGTCAGAGACAAGGAGCACAACAATGGAGACTACCACAAAATCAGCAGTACATGCCTAACATGCAACAGCCTGGGGGTATGCACCCTCAAAACCAAATGGTGCCAGTACCATATCAGAAACTACAGGGCTATGCACAGCAAAATCAGCAATAACTAACATATCAACAACCTCTTCAGCAAGATAACAACATGATAGAAATTAGGGGTATGCTTCAGCAACTCATTGGGACAAATAATAAAGTGCAGGAAAAGTTGGCAGTGCATGATTCAGCTATAAAGAACATTGAAACGCAGCTAGGACAGCTGTCCTTAGCTTTAAACAATCGTCCTCAAGGAACCTTGCCAGCAGACACTAACATAAACCCCAAGGAGCAAAACCCAAATTAGCCGATGATAGTAAGTCTCCGGAATGGGAGAGATTTAGACAGAGAACAGGAGATTATACAAGCCAGTAAGGAGAATACAATAGTCACTACAGCTCCATTAGAGGTATAGGAAACAACAGAGCTTCTTGAAGTGGTGGTTGAGCAGAGTCAGTAGGAAAAAGGCAAAGAAAAGATGAATGAGCAAGCTGCAGAATAAGTGGCACCTATTGTGCCAAAATTCCAACACAAAGAAGCCAGCAATCAATGCACAAAGGGTAATACCTTCACCCTTCCCTCAGTGACTGGTAAAACAAAAGAAGACAGACCAATACAAGAAATTCATGGAGATGCTGCGTCAAATTCAGTTGAATATTCCGCTAATGGATGCTCTGAGGGAGATGCCCGGTCATGCCAAGATGATGAAGGATCTAATGTCACGGAAGTTTGATTTTCAGGATCATTCCACTATGACTCTGACATAGACCTGCTGTGCAGTAGTAACAAGACCGATGGATCAAAAGATGTCTGATCCAGGTAGCTTCACTATCCCATGCACAATTGGGAGTTATGCCTTTGCAAAGGCATTATGTGATTTAGGAGCCCTCATAAATCTGATGCCGCTGGCAGTATACCCTAAGACGGGCATTGGCTGACCTAGACCGACTTTGATGCTGCTACAGCTGGCTGATCGTACGGTGAAAAGGCCAACTAGTATTCTTGATGATATGTTGGTGCAAGTGGGGAAGTTCGTGTTCCAAACCGACTTTGTTATTCTGGATTGTCATGTAGATGAGAAGATACCTCTCATTTTGGGTAGACCATTTTTGGCCACTGGAAGAGCATTGATCGATTGTGAGATTGGGGAATTGAAAATGAGACTGAATGATGAAGAAGTCATATTCAATGTTCGGCAATCTATGAGGAGACCCAGCGAATATGCTAATTGCTCGCTAGTGGAGGCAGTAGATGTGATCCTGCAAGAAGATGATATGACCCTGACAGTTAGAGATCTATTAGAGGCATGTCTGACAAATTTAGAAGAGCTGGATGGTGAAAGGTTAGCTGAATGGGTCATGGCAGTTGAAGGCCAAGGATTCTGGAAAAGGGAACTTCAATTCGAGTCATTTGAGTTAGAAAAAAGGCCTACACCTACAGCAAAGCCATCAATAAAGGAGCCACCCAAGCTGGAGCTGAAGACACTCCCAGAAGACCTTAGGTACGTTTTCTTAGGCCCCAATTCTACTTTGCATATTATTGTATCATCTGGTTTGCTAGATGTGTAGGTATAACAACTGTTACAAGTATTTCAGGAAAGCAAGATTGCCATTGGTGGGACCATGGTAGACATTAAGGGTATCAGCCCGGCCTTCTGTATGCATAAGATTCTCTTGGTAGAAGGGCACAAACCTTCCAGATAACATCAATAAAGGCTGAACCCGAACATGAAAGAGGTAGTAAAGAAGGAAATGACCAAATGGTTAGATGCGGGAATCATCTTCCCAATCTCTGATAGCAATTGGGTCAGCCCTATCCAATGTGTGCCTAAAAAGGGGGGGATGACTGCCGTGCAAAATGAGAACAATGAGTTAATCTCAACTCGTACAGTCACGAGAAGGCGAATTCGCATGGATTACAGAAAATTGAACACAGCCACCCGGAAGGACCATTTCCCCTTGCCTTTCATTGACCAAATGTTGGATAGGATGGTCGGGCGATCGCACTTCAGTTTCTTAGATGGATATTCGGGGTACAATCAGATATCAATAGCCCCCGAAGATAGAGAGAAAATATCCTTCACTTGTCTGTATGGCATCTTTGCCTTTCAGAGAATGCCTTTTGGGCTTTGCAATGCACCAGTGACTTTTCAATGGTGCATGTTAGCCATCTTCACAGATATGGTGGGGGATATTATGGAGGTCTTTATGGATGATTTCTCCGTGGTGGGAGATTCATTCGAAGACTATCTTCACAACTTAAGAAGACTGCTTAAAAGATGTGTGGAGACAAATTTAGTGCTAAACTGGGAGAAGTGCCATTTTATGGTATAAGAAGGGATAGTTGTAAGGCCCCGGAAATTTTTTCCGAGTAATTTAAGATTTTGTCGTGCCAATGTAGGCTAAATTATTTTATTTCATGTGCAAATAAGGTTTTATGATATTATGTATATCAATTGGATATGGTAATAAGTGTATAAATCTTATTATAAGTTATTTGGGGTCTAAGGAGAGGCCTAAGTCTAAGCCAAGTTGGAAAATTGCATATTAGACAAAATTTGTAAATGAGTGCGCACAAGATCTCAATTTGAACGATCATATCTCCAGTTATATAAGAAATTGTGTGAGGAACAACCTATCAAATTAACACTCTTTGAGTCTAGTTTCCAACGCAACAAACTGTTTGTCATTTGGAGGTGTATACAGAAAGTTATGACCATTTTACTGGTCCGGTGTCGATCAAGCGAACAGTGCGCGAGCACACGAGTCCGTGCATTTTTGCTGAGTATTCTGCCCCCGACGCGCGAACAACGCGCGAACTATGCACAAGTTCGCGCGCCTGGAATATTTGAATACCTCTAAAGACCGAAAATAAGAGATTTTGAGATATCTCTCAAGGTTAGGGTTTTCTCTGCACCCCAACTCGACCAAGGCATCAAATTGCACACCTAATGTGAGTTTTTAAGTGTGTTTTCATGGTGATTTTACTTCTGAATTACTAGTTACAACATGATTTTGGTTGGATTTCATAGGAATTCTTCAAAACCTAAAGAACACCCCAAAGTTGTCTTTCAAGAATTGGTCTACAAGAGGTAATCCTATACCTTAGACTTACATATATGGATATATTACGGGAATATGAGTATGAATTAAGTGTTAGAACTCTTGGTGTAGTGATTGAAGGCCATAAATTTCCAATTTAAATACATGAAAATGGTAGGGATTTAAAGATGATTATTTGATGGAATATTTGTTGGTTGGGTGTGAATGGTTGATCACACATGTGATGCTAGGAGCATAAATTGGTTAGGGATGATGGTAGGGTGAATTGTTGGTTAATGGTGATAGTTGGATGAACCAACACTATAGTTATGAGGTGTAAATATCTATATCTACAAGGTATTTGATAATAGGCCTAAACGGCATAAGTTATGGAATTTAATACTAATATTGGCCCTATTGAATGTTGTATTGTAGATTGAAGTTGCTTAAGTGTATTGGATCATTGTAGTATCATTAAAGGGCGAATTTGAGGTATGTATGGCTAAAACCCCGTCTTTTAAAAATCGAGCTTCATCGATATTTGTGTGAATATGGTAAGATTAAAGTTCAATTATTGCATCGATTATTATTTTACAAGAATTGGTATTATAATCTTATGTGCGTGAAAGATGTGTCTCAACATGATTAACGTGCTATCTTGGTAACATGTGGGTTGAGTTCCTAATATTCATAGAGTCTCCGTAGACATAATGTGGGTGGTGTATAAAAGTATTTTGGGTAGTAACTGTACGGTTCAGAATCGTGGTCCACGTTGGTAAATGTTGTATGTATTTTTGCAAATAAATGGTATCAAATATTGGAATTGATAAAAAGTAGAAATGAACTCAAGTTGTAAGTTTATGCTTAAGTCTTAAATTGCTATTTCCAAAGAATAATGTATATTGGATTCATGGGGTAACGCCTGGGATAGGAAAGGCAATTCCAGGTCCGCTTGACTGCGGTCCTCCGGTTGAGCGCCGGTCGGGTTCCTCGGTTTTGGGGCATGACAAACTTGGTATCAGAGATTAAGGTTTTAAAGTGTCCTAGAATGTCTTGGAGCCGTGTATAGTAGAGTCCTTCTTATCGGTGTGTTGTCGACGACATCTATAAGTTGGAGGCTACATGGAAATTTAGGAATGCTACCCTTCTTCAACTCTCCAGATCGTGCGATAAAGCTTGACTATATGATTATTTTCTAACTCGTGCGTTGAGATTCAAGGTAAGTTAAATGCTCTTTCGTCTATTTCAAGTAATGTTGTCATATGTCATGACCAATGGGGAAAGACATGGATATTAAGGAGATGGCACATGTATCTTGTTGAGCGAATGGTATAGATATATAGTATAAGTACATAGTACCATAAGTATACTTTATTTGAGAAAAGTGTTAAAAGTGATTACCCGCCCAAAGAAACATTGTTTTGATAAATGAGATGTAAGCTTGAATAGCACATGTGGATAATGCGAGAGGTATGTAAATGATCCTAAGGCATGAAAGAATATTGGTTATATAAACTCGTGATATATGAGAAAATGACCAAAAGATTAATGATGAGAGTGTAAGTCTCTCACATGAGGTAAGAAGTTATGAAATGAGACTCAATTGAACCCAAGATGAGAAGACCCTTGTACTACAAATTTTATAAGGACCCGAAAATGTACGAAGTTGTGTTACACTCTTAAAGGATATTGATATGAGAAATTGGAATCCCAGACCAATGTGGCTGAATAAGAGTAGAGAACTTATGAGATTAATACTATGGTGACTTAAATCTCCCTAATATTCGAATATATATATATGTCCATAAAGTTACTAAATTCAAGACTTGTGTCAAAATCCAGGACATTCGCCCCAAGTGGGGGAGGAAGGACCATCGTGAGGCCACTTAAATACAATGAAATAAGAGTGAGACCATGTAGCTATGATGTTTGAATATTTTGTTGAATACATGCGTGGTCTAGAAAAGAGAATATAGTTTGAGTTACTCAAAGGTTACGACATCGATATTCTATATCACCCGGGAAAATCCAATATTGTGGCGGACCTTGTGGCAAAATGTACGAACTGTCGGCAAGTGAAGGCCGAACATTAAAGGCCTAGAGGATTGTTACAAAGAATAGAAATTTCAATGTATAAATGGGAAATGATCATTATGGATTTTTTTGTTTTTTGGTAGGATTACCGTGCACTACACGCAAGTTCGACTCAATTTTGGTAATTGTAGATCGACTCACGAAATCAGCTCACTTTTGGCCAGTCAAGTCCACCGATACTGCAGAAAAGTATGCTCAGTTGTACATCATGGAAGTAGTCAGACTTCACGGCACTCCAGTTTCTACTATCTCGGATCGAGGGGCTCAGTTCATAACAAACTTTCGGAGGAAATTTCAACAAGGTTTGGGTACTCAAGTAAATCTCAATATGACTTTCCATCCACACACTGACTGTCAGGCAGAGCGGACTATTCAGACGCTTGAATATGTGTTGCGAGCTTCTGTTCTAGCTTTCGAAGGTAGTTGGGATGACCACTTGCGCTTGTCGAGTTTGCTTACAATAACTACTTTCACGATAGTATTTAGATGGCCCCATTTGAGGCATTGTATGGAAGGAGGTGTAGATCTCCGATAGGGAGGTTCGAGATTGGTGAAGCAAAATTATTAGGGCCACATCTTGTGCATCAGGCTATGGAAAAAGTTAAAGTCATTTAGGAGAGGATGAAAACTGCTAAGAGTCGTCAAAAATCCTATGCAGACATGCATCGAAGAGAATTGGAATTCCATGTAGATGATTGGATGTTCTTGAAAGTATCTCCCATGAAGGGAGTCATGCAATTTGGGAAGAAAGGGAAATTGAGCCCAAGGTATGTCGGTCCATATCGGATCGCTCAAAGGATAGGACAGGTGGCTTATAGGTAGGAATTGCCCTTTGAGATGGCATTAGTGCACTCGGTGTTCCTTGTGTCTATGTTAACGAATGTAGTTGGGGATCCATCCACCATCGTGCCAATTGAGACTATTGAGGTCAATGAAGAGTTATCGTATGAAGAAATTCCGGTTGCTATTCTTTATAGGCAAGTCCGAAAATTGAGGAATAGGGACATTACTTCAGTTAAAGTGTTGTGGCGAAGTCAGCAAGTCGAGAAAGCCACGTGGGAAGCGGAAAAATAAATGAAAGAGAAATATCCCCATCTGGCCGAACAAGTCAAGTAGTTGAGAAGGATTGTCTTCAAGCAATTTGAGGTAGTGTCCAGATTTGTGCAAAGGCACCCCAATTTCCCAAAATTGCCTTATTGTGTAACTTCCCAATGTGTGCTAGATTGCAAATGTTATTGCTATTTGGGTAATGTGCAACCCTTGAAGTAAATGAAATTTTTGAGAAACTTATGTGGTAGGTAAGTGATTAATGATAGTGTAGATTGGTAATGATTAATTGAAGCATTTCTGGCATGTTAAAGTGATTGGATTGTATGAGGCTCATTGAAATGACCCAGATCTGTGCAAGTAAATGGCATTAGTTGAACCATATGAAATTTGTGGTGTAAAGAGAATGAACTACGTGTAAGTTGTTTAAAGTGTATGAATATGTACAGGTTATTGAGGTAATGAATTGTATACCAGTTGTAGGGATATCAGAAACTGGGTTATGGTGCTTGGAAATATGTTTCAGGGGCGCTCTGACAGGTGGATAGGCCTAGTTACAAAGGAAACTTTGAAGAAATTTTTGGAAATTTATGGAGTTAGCAAAATTCGTGGCTATTGATATATTTCATGATGTGAACAAGCCGAAGTTACATAAGTATGGCTAGTGAACGGACATCAATCCTCATTCGAGGATGAATGATCCTAAGGGGGGGAGAATATAAGGCCCCGAAAAAAAGTTTTCGAGTAATTTACGATTTCGTCGTGCCAAGGTAGGCTAAATTATTTTATTTCATGTGCAAATAAGGATTTATGATATTATGGATATCAATTGGATATGGTAATAAGTGTATAAGTCTTATTATAAGTGATTTGGGGTCTAAGGAGAGGCCTAAGTCTAAGCCAAGTTGGAAAATTGCATATTAGACGAAATTTGTAAATGAGTGCGCACAAGACCTCACTTTGAACGATCATATATCGAGTTATATAAAGAGTTGTGTGATTAACAACTTATCAGATTAAAGCCTTTTGAGTCTAGTTTCCAACACAACAAACCGTTTGTCATTTAGATGTGTATACGGAATGTTATGACCAGTTTACTGGTCAGGTGTCACTCGCGCGAACAGTGCGCGAACTTTGCGCGAGCTCGCGAGTTTGCGCGTTTTTGCTGAGTATTCTGCCCCCGACGCGCGAACAATGTGCAAGATCGCGTGCCTAGAAGGTTTTAATACCCCTAATGACCGGAAATAAGAGATTTTGAGATATCTCTCAAGGTTAGGGTTTTCTCTACACCCCAACTCGACCAAGGCATCAAATTACACACCTAAGGTGAGTTTTTAAGTGTGCTTTCATGGTGATTTCACTTCTCAATTACTAGTTACAATATGATTTTGGTTGGATTTCCTCAAAACCTCAAGAACACCCCAAAGTTGTCTTTGAAGAATTGGTCTACAAGGGGTAATCCTACACCTTACACTTACATATATGGATATATTATGGGAATATGAGTATGAATTAAGTGTTAGAACTCTTGGTGTAGTGATTGAAGGCCATAAATTCCCAATTTAAATACATGAAAATGGTAGGGATTTAAAGATGATTATTTGATGGAATATTTGTTGGTTGGGTGTGAATGGTTGATCACACATGTGATGCTAGGAGCATAAATTGGTTAGGGATGATGGTAGGGTGAATTGTTGGTTAATGGTGATAGTTGGATGAACCAACACTATAGTTATGAGGTGTAAATATCTATATCTACAAGGTATTTGATAATAGGCCTAAACGGCATAAGTTATGGAATTTAATACTAATATTGGCCCTATTGAATGTTGTATTGTAGATTGAAGTTGCTTAAGTGTATTGGATCATTGTAGTATCATTAAAGGGCGAATTTGAGGTATGTATGGCTAAAACCCCGTCTTTTAGACATCGAGCTTCATCGATATTTGTGTGAATATGGTAAAATTAAAGTTCAATTATTGCATCGATTATTATTTTACAAGAATTGGTATTATAATCTTATGTGCGTGAAAGATGTGTCTCAACATGATTAACGTGCTATCTTGGTAACATGAAAAAAGCAAAAGATATGAGTTATGTAATGAAATGCTAAAACCATAAATTGAGATTTGAGCTGCATATATTATGCCAAACTATTTGAAATCCTCTATGTATAGAGATGTTTGAAGTAATCAAACGAATTTGGGAAATAGAGTGTGGCCAATGTGCCGAGAACTCGAACTATAATTGTATATTGTCATGAATGGAAAAGAAGGATTCAAGAATAATTGGTGTAGTTGTTTGCTTGTGCCTTTGATGTGTTTTTATTATGGGTTGGTGCATCTCCTCTATTGATTTGGAGGAATCCGTTGTGTTTAAAGTTCCATTGTCAATAAACTTGAGGTGTATAGTTTCGTAGATAGTGTATATGCCGAGGATTCATGTTTCCTCTCATGTGTACTTGAAATCCTGAATTAAATGGCTAGTTGTTGAAAATGATTTTGACGTGAAATATGTGGAAATGATGTGAAATGTGGGAAATAAGAGATTGAGTTATGAAATGAGGCCTAGTGCCAAACATGCTGTAAGGATTGTGGCCCATGTGCCGATTAACTGATTTGTGAACCTATAGATGGGCTATGAAATGCATAGGGGTATAATATAAAATGTGGAACCTATGGACGGGCTATGAAACACATAGTTGTATAATATAAAATGTGGAACCTATGGATGGGCTATGAAATGCATAGGTGTATAATATGAAATGTGGAACCTATGGACGGGCTATGAAATGCATAGGGGTACAATGTAAAATGTGGAACCGATGGAAGAGCTATGAAACGTATAGTTGTATAATATGAAATGTGGAACCTTTGAATGGGCTATGAAACGCATAGGTGTGTAACATGATATGTGAACCCTATGGACGGGCTATGAAACGCATAGGTGTGTAACATGATATGTGAACCCTATGGACGGGCTATGAAACACATAGGGGTATAATATAAAACGTGGAACCTATGGACGGGCTATGAAACGCATAGGTGTATAATATGATATGTAAACCCTATGACGGGCTATGGAACGCAACCTAGAGGTATGGAAATTATGTGAAAGCTATGTGATCCATTTTATTTGTTGATATGGGGATTGTTAAAGCTTTTGATTTACTTTTATGATCTCTTTATTCTTGTTTGATAGTGCTTTCTAATTAGATGGTGTTTAGTTATATATACCAGTACAACTCAAATGTACTGACATCCCTTTTGCCGGGGGCACTACATTCGTGTTATGATTGTAGGTGGCTCTATAGCAGGTAATTCAGCCCATCGACAGTAGTGCCTCCTCTCCATCCCATCAGTTGCATTGGTGAGCCCCACTTCCTCTAGGGGTCATGTGTGGTTCATGCCACCTTTTTTTTTAGTTTATTTTGTATTGTAAGGTATAGCCGGGGCCTTATCGCCAGCAAGTATTGGTTGAGTTCCTAATATTCATAGAGGCTCCGTAGACACAATGTGGGTGGTGTATAAAAGTATTTTGGGTACTAACTATACGGTTCAGAATCTTGGTCCACGTTGGTAAATGTTGTATGTATTTTTGCAAGTAATTGGTATCAAATGTTGGAATTTATAAAAAGTAGAAATGAACTCAAGTTGTAAGTTTATGCTTAAGTCTTAAATTGCTATTTCAAAAGAATAATGTATATTGGAATCACGNTAATGTATATTGGATTCATGGGGTAACTCATGGGATAGGAAAGGCAATTCCAGGTCCGCTTGACTGGGGTCCTTCGGTTGAGCGTCGGTCGTATCCCTCGGTTTTGGAGCGCGACAATAGTCCTGGGGCATCAAGTGTCCAGTAAAGGAATTGAGGTTGACCATGCTAAGGTTGACGTGTTTGAGAAGCTGCCACCGCCCACTTCAGTCAAGGCGATGAGAAATTATCTTGGACACGCCGGGTTCTAAGCGTTTCATAAAAGATTTTTCCAAAATTGCTAACCCATTATGCAAACTATTTGAAAAGGATCAGCCCTTTGTGTTTTCTAATAACTGCAGGTTGGCATTTGAGAAACTGTAGTAGAGGTTGGAAACTGCACCCATCATTGTTGCACCCAACTGGGAGCAACCATTTGAGCTTGTGTGTGACGCAAGTGACTATGCCATAAGAGCAGTCTTGGGGTAGCGAAAGGAAAAGCTGATGCACCCGATTTTCTACGCAAGCAGAATGCTAAGCGATGCACAGCTCAACTACACCGTGATGGAGAAGGAGATGTTAGCGGTGGTGTTTGCTTTTGACAAGTTCCGATCATATCTGATTGGTTCCAAGGTAATTGTATACACTGACCATGCAGCTCTCAGGTACCTAATTGAGAAGAAGGAATCTAAGTCGCGCCTGATTTGTTGGGTGCTGCTGTCACAAGAATTTGACCTCAAAATTCATGACCGTAAGGGCACAGAAAATCAAGTTACTGATCATCTATCACGACTTGAAGGAGCTAAAAAATAAAGTCGATGCTTTGTGGTGGAGTGTGGTGAATTGCTCGAGCACTAGCAATAAGTTAAGTGTGGGGTGTTGATAATAGGCTATATAGTTTATATTTACACCTTAATTATCCATGCTTTGTTGTTGTTTTATAAGGTAATTTTCCAATAAAATTCTTTAAATGGTGCTATTTGGTTTCACAGGGAATATCATATGTGAGGAACAAACATGAAGTGTTTGGAGGCAATAATGTGAAGAAAATACACACTCAAGAAGTACCCGAACACAAAAGAGCAAAAGAAAATGACTGGACAAAAGTCCACCGCAACTACGGTGGACAAAGGTGCAGAACGCGGAGACAAAACACAAAACAAATAGGCCTAGGCAGTGTTCACCGCGGTCGACCATCGTCTACGCCGAGGCCGCAGTGAACTGTTCACGACCCAGAAATTTAGGGGCCAAAGTGTCAATTTGGGGAAACTTTCGTAAAACCCTTATAAGATGTAGAAACTCGCACAAGATAGAGGAGGTTTATTTTGAGATAACTTTTGGAAGAAGAACAAGTGTGAGAGATCACCCACAATATCATAGTTATTTTATCTCTTCTATTTTTTTCTTGCAATTCTTACATTATGAATAATTTAGTCGATTTATCATTCGTTGTTATGAGTAGCTAAATACTTTAATCAAAGGTTTTGGTGAAACCCGTTGGGGATGACTTGGTTGTTATATTAATATAGATTTTAATTAGTTGTTAATCTCTATTTGTTCATCTACCTTTTGATTGTTGTTAGTTCAAAAGGGCCCTCAATTATCCGTCATTATTTAGTATGTATCTGCTTGAGAGAGAGTGCATATTTAGATGATTGTATGAACAACATCACTTCCAGAGTATAGACAAGAGTGATAACCGAGGGTTTAGATGTTGGATTAGAGATAACGATACCTCGGGGTGCAATCTAAGTGAACCGTAACGTGAATCTAGCTAGCGGAGCTTGAGAAAGTGCGTCTAGTAAATTATCATAGTTGCTTGAGAAAGATTTATGGTAGCTGGGGTGTTCATGATTGATAGAGACAACTAAGTCTCAGTTATAAAACATATTCAACCAAAGAAATCAACAACATGGGAAACCATTACCTTAGACCTTATTCCAATTATATACAAGCAAGCTTAGTTAACTTTCAGTTGTTAATTATTTTCAGTTTAGTTGTTAGATATATCATAACTTGTGAATTACAAAGTTTGGGGAAATTGATTCTGTGAATCTAGTAAGTCCGACAAAAAATAATTGATAGTTTAATTCTCTGTGGTTCGACTCTGGGCAGAATTACTCAGACTATATTTGCTACATCTGTGTGTGTCTTTTTATAAGGCATAGTTTGGCGTTATCAATTATGAACACTCAAACTTCAACTGTTTATGGCGTATTGAGTAATCTATACTAAGACTCGGGGGTATCAAACCAAAATCTATATTGAATATGCACTACGCTCACAACATTTAGAATGAAAGTGGTAAACGAGTTATGAAGCTAGAGAATAGAAGTTCTACAACTATTCAAGTAACTAGGCTTAGCTATATTTCTGAAGCAATTAGTGACGTTCTAAAAGAAACGTAGTGGAGGGAGAATCATTAAAATTCCCAAACATAGAGAGTTAGTCTCACATACCTTAACTTCCTGCTCTTGAGCGTAATAAAACATTCGCCAACCCTTTCAACTTTAATCTATATCAATACAAGTCCAAGGTATTCCATATTAGCAACAAAAGTCATGTTTTGGTTACTTAGGCATTTTATCAAACACTCGGTGGCATAAAGCTTCATAGCCATTATTAATGGTATTTGTACATTCAATAACTCATTCTCTTGCTCCTAAATAAATACTTAAATCTGAAATGGTTATAAACAACATTATTCTTTATCACCCATAAGGTAATCAAAACCCACAACCAATAATAACCAATCAACAACCCAAACCTATCACCGTTCACGCTTTTCTACCAAACCTATCAACTCATATCTCATGAAATAGAGTATATAATCATTAATTCAATGATAGAATCAACTAGAGGGTGAAGATATTACCTTTTTGACGTTCAATCTTCTTGAATTCTAGTTCTAGGGTTTCTTCTCTCGGCAATGGCGTCCCAACCGAATATCTAATGATATGGAGGGTTTACCCATGTTAATAAGATGTTGGGAAATTGAAAATAACTTAGAATCACCATTAGGACTTACCTTGGATGGTGGAGGGACCCTTAAGGAGTTATATTTTTTAAGAGTTTTCCTTTGGAGAGCAAGTTTTTATGTGTTGGGACTGTGGGGGACGAAATAGGGCTAAAAAATGACTTCCCAAGTCATCCGCCGCATGCCGGTTGGCGCGGCCATGGTCCCGACCTCGGTAAATTGCTGGAACACTGCCTCGCCACCGCGGTCACGGTAAAACGCGGCAGACCGGGGTGGTTGCATACCATTCTGTAAAACGGGCATAACGTTTTACACAGAACTCTGTTTGGGCTCCACAATATATCTTTGGAAAGCTATTTCAAAGTCCTAAAACAGTCATGCTTTTCGTTTTCCAAAATGTTTTTACACATTTTCACTAAAACTTTCTGGAAGACGGACCTTCTGCAAACTTAATTGATTTTGTCAAATCTTATGCACCTCAATCTCTTTCTTGATTACAAAACAACTATTTTCACCCATAATCATCCCGATAGGACTTCAAATGTCAAAAATATTACCTTACTACTCCTTTACCTTATTCAAACCTAATCTGAATATGCGGGGTGTTACATTATCTCCCCCTTGGAATCATTCGTCCTCGAATGATTGTACTGGCTGTAACTTCATCTAGCTCCGGAACTTAAACGGGTCTGGTGCAACCATGAACTTGCCATGAACTTGCATTAACACTTGCATACTAAACATAATGAATACATTATTATTGAACTGTTGAGATACTGAACTGAACTACATTGACTTAATATTGATCTGCCATGAATACGAGAATACTGAACTACCATGGATATCTGAATATTGAACCGGCACTAATATTTGAGAATTGAATTAACATCAATATCAGAGTACTAAGTTTGCATGAAATATCTATGTATTGGACTGACATCAGTAGTTGTGTATTGAACTGACTTGAATATTTGAGTATTGAACTGGCATGAGTATCTGAGTTCTAAATAGACATGAGTATGTGTGTACCGAACTGGCATGAGTATCTGAGTACTGGAAACTTTAATGTTATAACATGACTTGTTAAATACTAGGTGTACCATCACTAATTCTGGTGGCAACTCCAACTCATAAGCTAATTGACCGACCCTTCAAAATATTCTATATGGCCCAATATAGCAGGGACTATGCTTCCCCTTTGTAAGGCCCCATGAATTTTCTACTCAAAACTCGAATCTCGTAGTTCGAGGTTAGAATCAAATAGTTAGAAACTCAAAAAGAATCAAGAATCAATTTTTCAAGAAAATTGCAAAAATGCGGTTTAGAATACGGTCGAACATTAGGTATGCGGACCGCATTTCTGCCGCAGAGTGAGTCAGCATGTTAGTTATTTGAGCTTAAAAATGCGGTCCATTATGCGATGTCATAACCAATATACGGACCGCATAGTCGTCGCATAATTTCCTTGGGATTTTGTAAAGGTCAGTTCTGCGGTGCATTATGCCACCGTAGAACAATTATGCCCGCATTTTTGTCGCGTACCCAAGTAGAATGTTCAGATTTTGGGAGCCTTTTTGCGGTCGAATCTGCGGCCCGCATTTCCACTTTGCGATCACAAATGCGATCATAGATCCGACTCGGGGCTCCAATTTTCTAATTTTTTAACCTGACGCCCCTATCACTATATTCGGTATTATATTTCATTTTGAGCATTTTCTTGACATTTATAGAGTGAGAGAGAGGGGTCTAAGTGAGACAAAGTTCTCCCCATCAAAGTACTACTTAGAATCTTGCTAAATCCTTGAAGCTAATCAAGTGAAGGCTCCTAAATCTTCATCCCAAGAGGTAAGGCTCCATCACCTTAGCTCATATTTGTATACTTAGCTATATGGGGTCATTAGGGAAGTAATTTATGGGTAGAAAAAAATGAATCTCTTGCATGCATACCACACCATAGAATATTGGAAAGTAGTAAACCAAAAAGATGGCAATTAGGGGTATATAATGATAGAAATTCCTCTCAAAAGGGCCTAAGATCACAATGCACCTCAAGTGTTCGATATTATGCTTGAAGCAAGCTAGAATCTCAACATCGTCTCTAATTTCCTATTTAATTTATAATTCTTGCATCATAGATCGAAGTGATAAGAATTCCGGAATTCGTAAAGAGTAAGGAAAGCTATATTGAGGTATGTATGGCTAAAACCCCTTTTTATTATAAATTGAGCTTCGTTGGCATTTACGAAGGCATGGTAATATTTTAATTGGTTGGTGTATTGATTATTGTTTCACATTGATTGATTTGCAATTTATATACACATATACATGAAAGATGTGGCCCAAATGTGATTTATGTACTATTCTTGATATTTAATGAAGTATGAAGTATAAAATCATGTGTTGAAATACGTGCGCTATAAGAAAAACATAAAAACTAAGAATTTTCATGCTAACTATGTGAACACTTATATGTGTTTACAACTTGAATTACTTTCGTATGTGCCTATGATCACAACTTGCAAGGTGAATATTGAAAGTGAAAATGATGTGATAAGTATGGCCCAAAGTTCCCATGAATTGAATCGATACATGAAAGATAATTGATTCAAGTTAGACGATTAATGAGAAAGAAACCACGCAAAGGTAAGGCGGTCTAGCTGATCGGGCCGTGATCGGACACCATGCTACACACATGGTGCTGATGTGCTGATATTGAATTCCAGACAAGGGAAATGAAATAGTGATTAAGATATATGCTTCAAATGAGGCAATCTAGCCGATCCGGTCGAGATCAGACTCCACTCAAGATAGCGGTGGTATTGAGAACAGTGATGAACGTATGAAAGAAATACCCAAACTATGTTATGGAAATTATGTGAAAGATTCTATGAATTGCATATTTGATTCACTTATGTGATTTACTTGTCATTGCTTGGTAGTTTTTTCTAGTAAAATGGTGTTTAGTTATACATACTAGTACTATTCCATGGTCCTAATGTCCCTTTTGTCGGGGGCGCTACATTTTTAAATGAACGTAGGTGGCTCCATAGCGGATAGTGCCGATCGTGTGTAGCGGAGCATCGTTCTACTCATGATTTTGGTGAGCCCCCTTCTCCTTCAAGGGGCAATATTGCACATCTTTTGCCTTTTAGACTTTCACTTTTGAGGTGTAGCTAGGGCCTTGTTGCCAGCGTTGTCACATTTATCTTTTGTATCCTTAGAGGCTCCGTGGACATATATATGTGGGTCAGATGTGGGTGTCGGATGGGTGTGCGAACTATGTTGTAATTCTAAACTTATGTTGCTTATGAATTGAAACTCTATGGGAACTTTGGAAACTAACTTATCTACAGTTTAATGTTGTGATGTAAAATGAACTAAAAATGTCGAATATACTATCTTCCTTTTTGAATAAATGAAAGAATGGTCCACTTATTTGTATTGAGTTGGGTAGGTAGTATTTGGTTAGGCTTGCTCAGTCGGGGTCACTCGATTGAGCGTCGGTCGCGCCTCCCGAGGTTGGGGTGTGACAAACTTGTTATCAGAGCCTAAGGTTTTAAAGTGTCTTAGGATGTCTCGGAGCTATGTCTGGTAGAGTCCTTCTTATCGGTGTGTAGTCGACCACATCTATAAGTTGGAGGCTACTTGGGCCCAAGTAAAATTCAAGGGGTATTAGGAATAACACCCTTCTTTAATATTCTTGATCGTGCGGTGAAATAGTTTCCTTCCTAATTAGTGCATTGTTCTATTTTTCAGTAAATGAAACCTAAGAAGAAAGCGAGAATTGGCAAAGAAGCCAATGCCACCCCAGGAGTGGCTGATGATTCATTGCTTGATGTTGCGGGTGAGGGTAGTTGCCATGCTATTACTCTACCGGATCCTTCTATTCCAGAGCAGACTACCCCAGTTCCTACACCTACGGAGGGTACCACTAGCCCTCCTGTTGATACCTTTGTCCCGCCTCTAGCCCCACCTTCCGGTTCTGGTATGATGGGGATCTTAGGGGAGCTATCCAGATGCTGACCCAATTAGTGGCCTCTTTGGCCCAGAGGTGAAACGTTGTACCTAGTTCATCTAGATAGCAAGGGGATTCTACTAGTTCTAGGTTGAACAAATTCCTTCAGTTAGACCCTTTGGTATTTATGGGGGACAATCCAGAAGAAGACTGTAAGGCCCCGTGAAAACTTGTACTCAAAAAGCTAGTAGCTCTTACTGTCAAGTCCCAATTATGTGTTAGGAATGTATAAAATTCTTCGTGGCGAGCAAGCTCACCGCGGTTCGTACCCTTTGTACTGATTCAACATTTGAAAATAATAGTAAAAGTTTTTCCAGAAAAGGGCCAAAATGCGGTCCAGAATGCGGTCGCAGATCAAGTGTGCGGATCGCATTTCTGCCGCAGATAGAGTCAGGGGTATGGTTAAAATCAAGGTCAAAATGCGATCCATTATGCGATCGCATAACTGATATTCGGATTGCATTTCTATCACAAAGTGAGTCAGGGTGTCAGTAAAATTCGAGGTAAAAATGCGATGCATGATGCGACCGCAAATCGGGTATGCGGACCGAATTTCTATCACAAAACTAGGCCGGGAATTTGATTTTTGGAGCACCTTTTGCGGTCCATTATGCGGACCGCATTTTCACTCTGCGATCGCAAACTTGACTCAGCTCGAATTTTTCAAATTTTTTGACCCAACCTATTTTTCATTAAAATACCCCAAAACCTCATTTTAACATCTTTCCTGAACTAAATAAGAGAGAGGAAAGAGAGGGTTCTTGAGAGATAAAGTTTATCTTCCTCAATTTAATTTTCCAGAGTCACCCAGGCCCGGAAATATTTTAGTATTAACTTCATCTCCATTCTTGCAGGTAAAATCCTAACCCTTTTTTATTTTCAGATTTTAATAAAAAGGGACATTCTTATGCATTGATTCTTGAAAATGGAAGTTGAAACACACATGCATGTCCTTTATTACCTAAAAGCTAATAAGAGGAGTGGGGTAGAAGTAAAGATTTGCAAAAGAGGGGTTGACAACCTAAATAAGTTAGAGTAGTAATTTTAAACTTCAATTCTAAGATATATGTGTTAACTTGTGACCTAGATCGATGTTGCTAGATTGTTGGGTGAATTGAAAGTGGAAGTTATTAAGGGAAATCCGGCTCCAGTTATGTATGGCTAACTTTGGCCTTTGTAAAATTGGCTTGTTTGGTATATGGATATTTTGTATGTGATATCTACGTGAATTGTCTGTGTAATTCTTGTGATCGGTATGGGTGAGTGTTTGCGGTTGTGTATTTCAATATAATGGTGTAAGTAATTATCAATAAAACAAGTGTGTGACTGTAAATTAGCTATGTGGTAAGAATTGTGAACCAAATAATGAAAGGAAATCGTAAATGATGCAATTGGAACAAATGTGGTAATAACATATTTGGCTTGTCGTGGGTAATTATTGTGGTGACCTAAATTGCATATGAGTTGTTGAATATGATGAAATGGTATTGATGGTTATGGAAATTCTTTGTGAATTTTTGTGGGTGTTCTTTGAAAATCGTTGTTGTTGTTCTTTGAGAATTGTTGTTGTTGTTATGTTGTTTGTGATTTGTGATTGTTCGGTACGATCGGGTTGCGTGCTGCAACACGAAGTAATAAGGTGTGGGTTGTGGTGATAAGGGTGGCCGAGGTAATAAGGATGGAAAGTGATCGAAATCACTATTGAAATGAAAATATGAGAAAATTGTGAAATCATTGATGTGATAATGTTGAAGGGGAAAAGGAGAGATTGTGAAACTTGTTTGCCTTTGATTGTTTATTTCACGTGTATTTGATCGTTGACTCTATTGATATTTGTTACTTGTGTGTTATTTGATTTTACTTAGGGTGAAGTTTGTTCATACATACCACTACAAGTCAAATGTACTGACGTCCCTTTTGCCGGGGATGCTACATTCGTGTTATGATTGTAGGTGGTTCTATAGCATGTACTCCAGTTCACCGACAGTAGCACCTTATCCACTTTCCATAAGCTGTATTGGTGAGCCCCTTTCCTCTCGGGGCCCTACGTGGCTCGTGCTGCTTTTCTTGTCGGAGTCTTATTTTGGTATTTGTGTAAGGTATAGCCAGAGCCTTGTTGCCGACATTTCAATATTATTCTTTAGTTGTAGTTAGAGGCTCCGCATATAGGTTGTTGATAGAGTTGGGCATGGGAATTTAAAATAGAAATAATGATGTTTGGCAATGATGCATAAAACTTGTAATACCTTTAATATGGCGAATAAAGTTGCTAATGGAAATCGTTAATGATATGTTTATTGAACTTGATTAATGGAGTCCATCTCCAATTTATTCATGAGTTAGTTCGGGTAGAATGAGATCTAACAGGCTTGCTCAGTCGGGTTCACTCGATTGAGCGCCGGTCGCGCTCCTCGGATTTTGGGGCATGAGAAACTTGGTATCAGAGCCTAAGGTTTTAAAGTGTCCTAGGATGTCTTGGAGCCGTGTCTAGTAGAGTCTTCCTTATCGATGTGTTGTCGACCACATCTATAAGTTAGAGGCTATTCAGACATTTAGGAATTTCACCTTTCTTTCATACTCCAATCGTGCAATAGAGCTCAAGTTAGGGAGCTAATTTCCTCTCTAAGTCTTATTCTCGAGATTGGTAACCTTGATGCCATAATCTGCAAATTTGAAGCATGTAAGGAGGGATTGATCCCACCATTGAGTTTGAGTGGATTGCCCAAGGTCTTGTTAGGAGAATGTATTGAGTTGTGGTTGGACTGGTAAAACGTATCGCTAAGAGGGGAGTGTCCTTGTCCCTATTGATGTCTCTGCACCATCAGATCATGTGGTATATCAGCATGTTACCTACGTATGTTAGAGATGTAGAATCGAGGGGTTTCGGTTAAGCTATTGGCCTATCAACCTAACATCGTTAAGTGAGTCAAATCAGAATTTCTACACATTGTATATGTACATCCCTATTGATGAGTTCTCATAAACATGGTCTTAACAAGGTATTTAATATCAAAACATTTCGTGTATCAACTCTTTGAACGAGATGCGCTATTTGTGAATCTACTCCACTATGAATTCTCTTATTTACATTCTTGTGGAATTGAGTTCTATAATTATGCCCTTGAATCGAGTTTTAATCTAGGATTGATATTTCCCACTTGCTTTACCTAAATTCTCGCCAAGGGATTATATCCGATGAATTTCTTACAAAATCTTTTTATTTAATTGGACAAAATCTACTCTATTGTGCCTCTACATGCACCGTCGTAAAATTTACCAATGTGGTGCCAAGTTCCATGCAAAGCATCCCAGCGTTGCGATCCTTCTTGAGTCACTCTTTTACTCAGTTGTATATATGGCTTATATAATTTGAACAATCAATCTACTCTCTTGCGAATATCATCATGAAAGCTTCTCATTGCCTGGTAACATAAGAGCATACCTTAACACCTATCAAGTGAGTACATGTCAATCGAAATGGTCACCGTGTGCATAAAGTCTCTCTGAAAATTTGGGGATCTTCACATCCCCATCATAGAAAGATATTGTGCCTTCATAACTTTCGTGTCCACTTGGGACATCCCGCAGTAGGAAGCTCACCTTGTCCTATTATTGTGGTTGCCCGTGGCATGGTCATATACTGCAGTTGGGAGCTAAAATAGCAGAAGCATGTCCAACGTATAACAAATGTTTACTTTCTCTTTACACCTCCATAATATGTGTTCATTGTGTTCTTTAGTTAGTGAATCCATCGTGGCAGTTTCCCCACACTTGTTTGATAACCACGAGAGAACATATCCTTCTAGGAGTGATTGTAACACTTCCTTTCTCGTAAGGACCCCTACGAGGCTCTCTGTCAAGACCAAGCACACCTTCGGGGGTTATTATAGAACAACGTCTGTTCCTCTTGTTTTTCTGTATTTCGTTAGCATCTGGGTGGTTCTCAAGTCAAAATCCATGAAGAAATCATTATGAACATCTGTAAACCCTCAATGATTATTCTATAATATCTCATTGGGTTACTATACCACTTCAAGTTCATCAAGGGTTGATAGCATGTCGCAATTGCTGAAATTGAATGATCGCTTTCCGGTAATGGATTATCTGCACTTGTGCCAATCCAATGATTTGCTTATCAATCTAACTCTCGCCTTTCGGTTTTGGGTTGACCAAGGAGAAATACACCTCGTAACACATTCATATATCAAAGCCTTTCTCTCAGTCAAGTCTTATAGCATCTCCCAATGTGGCTTGTATGTAATGGCTGGTTGTATAGAAGTGTGTTGTAATGCTTCATTATGAAGTCGAGTTGCTAAACACAATTGGATTTTTGAATTCTAGAGCTATACATCACGTGACTTCATACATAGATCTTCTTTCAAAAAAGAAAAAGCGTTAGCTTCTCATAATCGCTTTATATTACCACCCTTCCTAGTGGATACAATGTAAAGGTTACTTCCATAAGGCTCTCTCACTTTCTGTAATTTGTCTTGCATCATGTGTTGTTTACTCGTAATCTTCAATTCTATATCATCTCAATGTCTCGACTAGTTATCCAACTATATGATATGATTTAATTAACTTCACTTTTATGTCTCTACAAGCGCTCCGAGAGTGGGCAAATTTCTCCTTTCCTACAGACTTCTAATGTCTTCAACTTGGTTTAAGCTCGATGGTTCTAAATTGTGCTCATTAGTTTTGCTACCCTACTATCTAATTCATCTAATAACTGTCATCGTAGAATTCATTTATGTTTCATGGCATCAAAGAGGAAGTCTTGTAGCATTAAGGATGAGGACATGTTCCTCTTGTTAGGATAAAAAGATATTGCTCTCACTTCTTATGAGAGTTTTTCCTAAACAATCATCTACCTACTCCAATTGTCCATGTGACTAGATAACCCAGGTTACTTCTCCTCGATAAATGCATTAAGATGTCTCATTCTTTTCAATTTATCCAATGTGCGTACTTTGAGGTCTTGTTTTATACCAACTCGTAATGGTTTTAAGTACTTTCTCGCCATTGTTATCGATTTTCTAGGACTACGAGGGCTTGTCCCATGGGTTTCAAAAGTAATGATTTTCCTTTAAGCTCAGACTAAAACTTCCCTGATTTCAACCTAATGTGCATCTCCTTTTCTAAGGTCTTAAATGGGTCGGATTGGATGGGTTACATGGCCTTCTTCTCACTGGACTTCTAGAATAATTGAATATATCATTTTCATGTGAGGGGAGTTTTTCTAACCTTGGTGTTACACCTCATTGGGTAGGTAGGATTCTCATTTGTCTTTCTCCCCGGAGCATCATGTTAACCAATAGGATGCCTCTAACCAGTACATGATTTCATATCAATATTTAGATGTCCGAGATATGTGGTTTTACTCGTGAAACGAGTGAGAGTAGATGCCTTCAGATTTTTGCACATATCATGATCATGTTGATTTGAAATACAAGTGGTCGTATTTTTAGTTCCCTCGTATATGATCAACTATCAGGAAGGGTTAAGCTATCTGAAATATGATAATCCCATAAGCGTTCAACTTCTTTTCATCCTCACAGGCTTGTGGCATAGATTCCGTGTGTCGAGTAATGTTAAGCATGTAATTCGACTTCATATTTTTGAATCACATATCGCATTCGAGGTGCTAGCATATTCTTATTCTTGATAAACAGATTTTCCTTACACTTTAGATAATGAGTGGTTCACTTACTTGAGTATTCCTCCTTAATGATTCCTAATGCCAATGTACTACTTACCCCTATGCCTTATTGGTGCAATAAATGATGTCGTCACAACGATTAACCATGTCAGTATTATTAATAGTAACCTTCTGTGTCTTTTAGCATATGACCTCATAAAGTACTCTACTCAGTGCATTAATGGATTCTTGAATCACTCCAGCCTGATCTTGAACTCCGTTCTTCCTTACTGTATTAGATTTATTGGGTATTGTAAGTTCAGACAAGTCAAAGATGAAGCTTCACAATGTGAGCATATATATATTGGATAGGTAATTTTATGGTCAGTTTATGGTAGCATATCTTAGGGTAGTTGTTGAAGGTCATCAAGGGTTTAGTGTGAGTGTTCGCCTAGAGACTTAGAGTTTGGAGGGTGAGCAGGCTATTCTCAATATTTTCCAATGAATATGTTATGTGAGTTGATAATAAAGGTTGCATAAGTTTATTCCACATTAGGCCGCACTAGGAGTATGAAGTGTCCCCATGGTTGTTCGCCATATATTTTGTGGATCCACATGTCTATGTCCAATAAAGTGGGTAGAGATCAATTGTGTAGCATTCTGGTGGAAATTAATGAACGTGAAGTTAGTGGATAGTTAGCTTATGCGAAATATCTACTTTTTATCCTTTTTAAGGAAGTTTAGGGGTCGAAATTGCTACCGTGAATGTGTTCTGGAGAACTCTGTAGATATAAGAGGCCGTTGAAGGCCGAGAGTGTTGTGGAAATAAAATATTTTCTCTTGATTGCATAGCAGTTGGTTTTTATTTGAAAGGTGACTTCTAGGTGATATGATTTAGCAATGTGCAGTCCATGCCCAGGTATCATCGTGATAAAATAGTGTTTGTAATGTTAAGGTTCTTGTCATCGATATATAAATATTGTGGTGCTTTATCGAGTTGAGGAAGCCACATGGGAAGCGGAAGATGAAATGAAAGAAAAATACACCCAACTATTTGAACAAGACTAGTAGTGATCGTGCGAACTCTTATCTCTAAGTAAACTTGTGTTGTATTCCATTTGGTGCAAATACACCCCATATCTCCCCTAAATGCTTTACTATTGAAATCCCTCTAGTGGTGTAAGAATGTTATGTGTTGTGATTGTCTAAGTCATGAAAAACTCTGTTTGGTAAATGAAAGTTATAGGGACTTATGTGATAAGTAAACAACTAATGATAATGTAGATTTCTAATGATTAATTGAAATGCATGTAGTATGATGAAACGGTTAAATTATATGGGACTCATTGAAGTGACTAATTTATGTGGAAAATGTAGCAAGTGATTGAGTACGTGCAATTGTTGGGGTAATGAATTGTATATCATTTGTGGACATGATAGGAATTGTGTAATGGTGCTTGGAAATATGTTTCGGGCTCTCTGACAGGTGGATATGTCCATATTACAAAGAAAACTCTGACAAAATTTTTCTAGAATATGGGAGTTAGTGAAAAATTTTAGAGTCTTCATATCATGTCTTTCAAAACCAACTGATTTTCAAAATCCTCATTCGAGGACGAATGATTTTAAGTGGGGGAGGATGTAAGGCCTCATGAAAACTTGTACTGGAAAAGCTAGTAGCCGTAGTGTCAAGTCCCGAATATTTGTTAGGAATGTATAAAAAACTTCGTGGCGAGCAAGCTTGCCGCGATTCAGACCCTTTGTACTGATTCAACATTTGAAAATCATAGTAAAAGGTTTTCCAGAAAAGGGCCAAAATATGGTCCAGAATGCGGTCACAGATCAAGTATGCGGACCGCATTTCTGCCGCATATAGAGTCAAGGTTTTGGTTCAAATCAAGGCCAAAATGCTATCTATTATGCGATCGCATAACTGATATGCGGACTGCATTTCTATCCCAAAGTGAGTCTAGATGTCTATCAAATTTGAGGTCAACGTTGACCTTTGTAAAATCGCCTTGTTTGGTGTACGGATATTTGGTATATGATATCTAAGTGAATTGTTAGTGAAATTCTTGTGATTGGTATGAGTGAATGTTTGCGGTTGTGTCTTTCGATATAATTGTGTAAGTAATTGTCAATAAAACAAGTGTGTGATTGTAAATGAGTTATGTGGTAAGAATTGTGAAACAAATGATGGAAGGAAATCGTAAATGATGCAATCGGAACAACTGTGGTAATAACATATTTGGCTTGTCGTGGGTAATTATTATGGTGACCTAAATTGCATATGAATTGTTGAATCTGATGAAATGGTATTGATGGCTATAGAAATTCTTTGTGAATTGTTGTGGGTGTTCTTTGAGAATCGTAGTTGTTGTTTGTTGTGAATTGTTGTTGTTGTTGTGTTGTTTGTCAATTGTGATTTTTTGGTGGAATGGGGTTGCGCGCCGCAACACGAATTAATTAGGTGTGGGTTGTGGTGATAAGGGCAACCAAGGTAATAATGGTGGAAAGTGATTGAAATCACTATTGACATGAAAATATGAGAAAATTGTGAAATCATTGATGTGAAAATGTTGAAGGGGAAAAGGAGAGATTGTGAAACTTGTTTGCCTTTGATTATTTCTTTCACATGTATTTGATCGGTAACTCTATTGATATTTGTTACTTGTGTGTTATTTGATTTTACTTGGTGTGAAGTTTGTTCATACATACCAGTACAATTCAAATGTACTGACGTCCCTTTTGCCAGGGGAGCTATATTCGTGTTATGATTGTAGGTGGTTCTATAGCAGGTACTCTAGTCCACTGATAGTAGCACCTTATCCACATTCCGGAGCTCGTGCCGCTTTTCTTTCCGGAGTATTATTTTGGTATTTGTGTAAGGTATAGCAGGAGCCTTGTTGCCGGCATTTCCATATTATTTTTTAGTTGTAGTTTGAGGCTCCATAGACAGGTTGTGGGTAGTGTCGGGCATGGTAATTTAAAAAAGAAATAATGATGTTTGGCAATGATGTATAAAACTTGTAATACCTTTAATATGGCAAATAAAGTTGCTAATGGAAATCGTTACTGATATGTTTATAGAACTTGATTAATGGAGTCCATCTCCAATTTATTCATGAGTTAGTTTGGGTAGAATGAGATCTAACAGGCTTGTTCGGTCGGGTTCACTCAGTTGAGCACCGGTCTCACTCATCGGATTTTGGGGCGTGACAAAGACCCCCAGGTTTTCGTTGATGAGATGCACAAGACCCTCAGGTGATGCGTGCAACTTAGACGGAGGGAGTGGAGTTAGCTGCCTACCGTCTGAAGGGGGTGGCCTTTTCGCGGTTTGAGCTGTGGGAGGATTTCCATGAGGAGAGGCATCCTCCGGTGAGGGTGAGTGAGTTTGCCGACACTTTTATAGAACATTTCCTGCCCGTTGAGACAAGGTCAGCATGTGCAGCAGAGTTTGAAAATTTGAGGCAAGGTAACAGAAGCGTGTGGAAGTACCACATGGAGTTTGCTCGCTTGTCAAAATATGGAATTCACATGTTGCCTACCACGGAGGCCAGAGTGCGTCGATTTGTTCAAGGTCTCAATCATTTAACTATTAATGAGGCTTCTATAGCTCCACTGAATTCTAACATGAACTACGAGAAGATGGTAGCATTTTCTCAAGCCACAGAGAACCGTAAGTTGAAGAACAGAATGGAGAGAGATGGCAACTACAAGGCCCGATATACGGGCAACATGGGAGAGTCACAAGGTGGGGGAAGATCAACCATCAGGGGAGGATCATCAGGGCCTTCCTAGTCTATTGCCTAGTCTTCAGCTACGGCACTGCCATTAGATCCAAACTAGCAGCAGTGGAGTCGTTTCAAACCCGGTCAGGTTAATAGGGGATCCCATCAGTAGGGTCCATCACGAGAGATATCCCAGCAGCAGCAAAGGTCCCCGTGCCCACGTGCAGGAAGATACACTCGGGGATTTACTCCGTGGATTTACCTATATGCTATGGATAAAGGATGAGGGGTCATATCCAAAGACATTGTCGTGTATCCCGCTAGGGAGCAGGCAGGGGCACAACTCAGCCTTCCAGTCCAACAGCTGCTACATCTTCAGCCCCCTCTCCAGCTTAAGGTACCCCAGCACCCGCAGGGCGTGGTGGAGCTAGGGGTGGTGCGTAGAGTTCCGGAGATCCCAGCTGATTCTATGGTATGAGTGGCCACCAAACTGTAGAGGCTTCTCCAGATGTGGTTACAGGTATTGTGACTATCCAATCTAATGATGTGTATGCACTTATTGACCCCGGTTCTACCTTTTCCTATGTTAGCCCATTTTTTGCTATGGAATTTGGGATATAACCAGAACAACTTCATGAACCATTCTCGGTATCTACTCCCGTTGGTGAGTCAATTATGGCTGCTCGAGTTTATAGAAGTTGCATTATTGCAGTGCGGGGTAGGGATACTATGGCCAATCTTATTGAATTAGGGATGGTCGACTTTGATATCATAATGGGGATGGAGTGGATTTATTCATGTTTTGCCAAACTTGACTGTCGGACCAGAACTGTGAGGCTTGAATTTCCTAATGAGCCTGTTATTGAGTGGAAAGGAGATAATGTAGTGCCTAGAGGTCTGTTTATTTCCTACCTTAAGGCTGCAAAGATGATCAAGAAGGGGTGTATCTATCATCTAGTTCAGGTTATGGATACCAACGTCGAGGTACATAGCTTTGAGTCTGTACCAATTGTGAATAAATTTCCAAATGAGCTTTTTGGGATTCCACCAGATAGGGAGATTGATTTTGGGATCGATGTAATACCAGGCACACAACCTATATCAATTCCACCTTACAGAATGGCACCAACAGAATTGAAAGAGCTAAAGGAACAATTGAAGGGTTTGCTAGAAAAGTGTTTCATATGGCCGAGTGTGTCGCCATGGGGCTTACTGGTCTTGTTTGTAAGAAAGAAAGATGGATCGCTGCGGATGTGTATTGACTACCAGCAACTCAACAAAGTCACAATCAAAAATGAATATCCTTTTCCAAGAATAGATGACTTGTTTGATCAATTTCAAGGTGCTACATGTTTCTCGAAGATTGACTTGCGGTCCAGGTATCATCAGTTGAAGATAAGGGAGTGAGATATTCCAAAAACAGCCTTCAAAACTCAGTACAGGCACTTAGAATTCATGGTGATGTCTTTTTGACTAACAAATGCCCCGGCAGCTGTCATGGATCTTATGAATCGAGTCTGCAAGCCCTTTCTAGACTCTTTTGTGATAGTATTCATCGATGATATCCTTGTGTATTCTCGAAGTCGAGAGGATCATGCTGCCCATCTCAGGGCAGGTTTACAGATTCTTCAGCAACATCAATTGAATGAAAATTTTCAAAATGTGAATTCCAGCTTGAATATGTCCCGTTCTTGGGCAATGTCGTCTCCAGAGAAGGAATTATGGTTGATCCTCAAAAGATTGTAGTAGTGAAAAATTGGCCTAGACCTACCACTCCAACTGAGATTTGCAGTTTCTTAGGCTTGGCTTGGTACTACAGGAGTTTTGTGGAGGGGTTTTGTACTCTTGCCTCCCCATTGACTAAATTGATGCAGAAAGTAGTTAAATTCCAGTGGTCTGATGCTTGTGAAAAGAGTTTCCAAGAATTGAAGTCAAAGTTGACAACAACACCGGTGTTAGCCCTGCTAGAGGGTACATAGGGATTTGCAGTGTATTGCGATGATTCGATAATCGGGCTTGGGTGTGTTTTAATGCAATGTGGCAAGGTTATATCCTATACTTCTAGGAAACTCAATAATCATGAGAAGAACTACCCAACCCATGACTTTGAGCTAGGAGCAGTGGTGTTTGCGCTAAAGATTTGGCGGCATTATTTGTATGGGGTTCATGTTGATGTATTTACGAATCATAAGAGCCTTCAATATATTTTCAAGCAGAAAGATTAGAATATGAGGCAAACAAGATGGCCAGACTTACTCAAGGACTATGACATTGATATTCTCTACCACCCGGGAAAGGCTAATTTCGTGGCAGATGCACTTAGTCAAAAATCTATGGGGAGTTTGGCTCATTCGGGGGCGTATCAGAGAACGTTAGCCAGGGAGGTCTACCAGTTGGCCAGTTTGGGAGTTCGCCTTGTGGACTCTAATAAAGGAGGGTTAATTATACAGAATAGAGCTGAATCATTGCTTGTAGCAGAGGTGACGGAAAAACAATTTAACGATCCATTTTTAGCACAATTGAAAGAGGGGATTCACAAACACAAGACCACAGCTTTTTCCTTCGGCATGAATGATGGTACTCTATGGTACCAAGACCGCCCGTGTGTTACTGATATCGACGGTCTTCGTGAAAGGATCATGGCAGAAGCCCACACATCGAGGTATTCCATACACCCAGGTTCTACAAAGATGTATCATGATCTCAAGGAAATTTATTGGTGGAACAACATGAAAAAGTATGTGGTTGATTTTGTGGCAAAATGTCCGAATTGGCAGCAAATAAAGGCCGGACACCAAAGGCCCGGTGGATTGGCTCAAAACATAGAAATTCCAATATGGAAATGGGAGATGATCAATATGGATTTTGTGGTAGGTCTATGGCGCACTCCGCATAAGTTCGACTCAATTTGGGTAATCGCAGATCGACTCACGAAGTGAGCACACTTCTTGTTGGTTGAATCTACAAACACAGCGAAATAGTATGCTCAGTTATATATCAAAGAAATAGTCAGATAACATGGCACTCCAATTTCAATAATTTCCGATCGAGGGGCTCAGTTGACATCTAACATTTGGAAGAATTTTCAACAAGGTTTAGGGACGCAAGTGAATCTTAGCATAACATTTCATCCACAAACCGATGGGCAAGCTGAGCAAATTATTCACACACTTGAAGACATGTTGAGAGCTTGTACTCTTGATATCAAAGGTAGTTTGGATGACCATTTGCCACTCATAGAATTTGCTTACAACAATAGTTTCCATGCTATTATCCAGATCGCATCGTTCGAGGCATTGTACGGTAGGAGATATAAATCTCCCATTAGATGGTTTGAGGTTGGAAAAGCGATGTTGAAAGGGCCGGACTTCGTGCATCAGGTCATGGAGAAAGTCGAGGTTATTAAAGAAAGGTTGAAAACTGCTTAGAGTGGCCAAAAGTCTTACTCGGATGTTCGTCAAAGAGATTTAGAGTTCGAAGAAGATGATTGGTATTTCTGAAGGTATCCCCTATGAAGGGCATCTTGCGGTTCGAAAAGAAGGGAAAATTGAGTTCGAGGTATGTCGGACCATACAGGATCATTCAGAGGATTAGTCAGGTGGCGTACAAGCTCGACCTGCCACCCTAGATGTCATTGGTACACCTGGTCTTTCATGTGTCTATGTTGAGGAAGGTAGTGGGAGATCCATCAACTATTGTGCCAGTTGAGACTATTGAGGTTAATGAAGAGTTGTCATATGAAGAAATTCCAGTTGCTATTCTTGATAGGCATGTTCGAAAATTGAGGAATAAGGAAAGTGCATCAGTGAAAGTGTTAAGGCGGAACCAGCAAATTGAGGAAGCTACTTGGGAAGCCGAGGATGAAATGAAAAAGAAGTATCCGCATTTGTTTGATTAGTCGTGTAATAGCTTTTATGCATTTAGCTCCTATGAACTCTTATCTTTTGGCTTGATCTATGTAAAACCATTCCCTTTTGGTACTGTGATTGCCTATACGACCTTAGTTGATGTTGTACAATTTATATTATGTTTATGAGATATGTTTATGTTGTTGGGATGTGTTTCTGGAGTTCTCTGACAGGTGGATAAGGCCTAGTTAGAAAGGAAAGTTTGGCAAATTTTCTGGAAATTTAGGGAGTTAACCAAGTTTAGGACTCAGGATATGTTCTATATTGTGAATGTCTGAAATTGCATAAGCATTCCTCATAAGTAAGCCTTGATCCTCATTTGAGGACGAATGATCTTATCTGGGGGAGGATGTAAGGCCCCGTGAATTTTCTACTCAAAACTCGAATCTCGTAGTGCCTGGTTAGGATTAAATTGTTCGAAACTCAAAAAGAATCAAGAATCAAGTTTTCCGAAAAAGTGCAAATATGCGGTTTAGAATGCGGTCGCATATCAGGTATGCAGACCGCATTTTTTTCGTAGAATGAGTCAGTGTGTTAGCTAATTTGAGGTTAAAAATGCGGTCTATTATGCGATCTTATAACCAATATGCGGTACGCATAGTCGTCGCATAATTTCCTTGGGATTTTGTGAAGGTCAGTTCTGCAGTTCATTATGCCGCTGCAGAACGGGTATGTGGGCCGCATTTTTGTCACATACCTAAGCAGAATGTTCAGATTTTGGGAGCCTTTTTGCGGTCAAATCCGCATCCCCCATTTACACTTTGCGATTGTAGATCCGACTCGGGGCTCTAATTTTCTAAGTTTTAACCAGACGCCCCTATCATTATATTCGGTATTATAGCTAATTTTGAGCATTTTCTGGACATTTCTAGAGTGAGAGAGAGGGTCTAAGTGAGAGAAAGTTCTCCCCATCAAATTACTCCGTAGAATCATGCTAAATCCTTGAAGCTAATCAAGTGAAGGCTCCTAAATCTTCATCCCAAGAGGTAAGGCTCCATCACTTCAACTCATATTTGTATACTTAGCTGTATGGGTTCATTAGGGAAGTAATTCATGGGTATAAAAAAATGAATGTCTTGCATGCATACCACAACATAGAATAATGGAAAGTAGTAAACTAAAAAGAAGGCAACTGGGGGTATAGAATGATAGAAATTCCCCTCAAAAGGGAATAAGATCATAATGCACCTCAAGTGTTCGATATTATGCTTGAACCAAGCTATAATCTCAACCTCGTCTCTAATTTCCGATTTAATTTGTAATTCTTTCATCATAGATCGAAGTGATAAGAATTCTGGAATTTGTAAAGAGTAAGGAAAGCTATACTAAGGTATGTATGACTAAAACCCCCTTTTATTATAAATTGAGCTCCGTTGGCGTTTACGAAGGCGTGGTAATATTCGAATTGGTTGGTGTACTGATTATTGTTTCACATTGAGTGATTTGCAATTTATATACACATATACATGAAAGATGTGCCCAAATGTGAGTAATGTACTATTCTTGATATTTAATGAAGTGTGAAGTATACAATCATATGTTTAAATGCGTGGCTATAAACCAAAGATCAAAACTGAGAATTTCCATGCTAACTATGTGAACAATTACATGTGCTTACAACTTGAATTACTTTTGTATGTGCCTATGATCACAACTTGCAAGGTGAATATTGAAAGGGAAAAAGATATGATAAGTATGGCCAAAAGTGCCCATGAATTGAATTGATACATGAAAGATAATTGATTCAAGTGAGATGATTAATGAGAAAAAAACCATGCCTAGGTAAGGCGGCCTAGCCGATCGGACCGTGATCGGATACCATGCTGCACACATGGTGGTATTGTGCTGATATTGAATTCCGGATAAGGGAAATGAAATAGTGATTGAGATATATGCCTCCAATGAGGCAACCTAGACAATCAAGTCGTGATCATACTCTGTTCAAGATAGTGGTGGTGTTGAGAACAGTGATGAACATATGAATGAAATGCCCCAAACTATGTTATGGAAATTATGTGAAAGATTCTATGAATTGCATATTTGATTCACTCATGTGATTTACTTGTCATTGCTTGGTAGTTCTTTCTAGTAAAATGGTGTTTAGTTATACATACTAATACTATTCCATAGTACTAACGTCCTTTTTGACGGGGGCGCTACATTGTTAAATAAATGTTGGTGGCTCCAAAGCGGATAGTGCCGATCGTGTGTAGCGGAGCATCTTTCTCCTCAAGATCTTGGTGAGCCCCTTTCTCCTTCAAGGGTCAATATTGCACATCTCTTGCCATCTGGACTTTCACTTTTGAGGTATAACTGGACTTGTTGCCGGCGTTGTCACATTTATCTTTTGTATCCTTAGAGGCTCCGTGGACATATATATGTGGGTCAGATGTGGGTGTTGGATGGGTGTGCGAACTATGTTGTAATTCTAAACTTATGTTGCCTATGAATTGTAACTCTATGGGAACTTTGGAAACTATATTATCTACTGTTTAATGTTGCGATAAAAAATGAACTAAAAATGTCAAATATACCATCTTCCTTTGTTGAATAAATGAAAGAATGGTCCCCTTATTCGTATTGAGTTGAGTAGGTAGTGTTTGGTAAGGCATGCTCAGTTGGGGTCACTCGATTGAGCACAAGTCGTGCCTCCCGAGGTTGGGGCGTGACACGCTTCTTTCCAAATCTCATAACGCCTTGCATAAGTGAAACTTTCAGAAACACCCAATCACCCACTTGAACCAACCAAATGGCGATATACACCTTCTCCCATACCGAGTCTCTCATGGTGCCATCTTGGCACTGAAATGGTAGGTGCTATCATTATCAAGGTCAATGAGAGGAATGTGGTCATTCCTATTACTTTTAACATCAAGGACGTATCCTCAACCATTTAAATAAAATGCTCTCCCTGGCTATAAAGTCTACGACGTTCTTTTTCATGCTGTACAACGAATAAATCTTCTTGGGCATGATATATATTTGGGACCCTGTATGGAAAGAATATCAGGAATTATTGTCTTCTAACATGATCTTCCCTCTTTATGTCCATTTATGTATGGAACACACAATCTGTCTTGGTACCTTAAAGTACCATCATCTCTCTCTTATTCAAAAGCCATTATCTTATACATGTGAATCTCCTCTTTCAACTACAACAAGTAGGGATCATCAAACTATTTCTCCTTCACTTCTTCTACTAAGCGGGCACAAGTCGTATTCTAGACAACTCTACTATCTTTGGAGTGCGCAAATTGATCTTCTAGCTAGGCTACGCGGTGAACTTCTTTCACCGGAGTTGTCTTATCTACCTCAATCATGAGTTATACTTCTCACACTTAATCTTCTTAAGCACTTCTTAAAAACAATTATAGAATTGTTATAAACTAAGTCTTTGACATGTACTCTAATTCTTAAAGTCTCGTGCAATGGCACTACCCTTATAACACATAAACATGCATGATTTTATAGCTTTTCTTTTGTGATCACTTTATCATCGATAACCAAGCATAGTGACCATTATACTCACTTTGTGTTTCTTACTCATGCTAGACATAATCCTTGTGGTAATTATAAAATTTTTCCTCATTACCGAACTAATTTTCTTTTCCATATCCCATGCTAACTATTCAAGTTTCAAATCTCCATCTGGACTTACTTGTGGTTTTCACAGCACCCTTGAGACCAATGGTCTTATACATGTGGATTATTCCCTTGTATTTTTTTGTGATCCAAATAACTTTCTTTATTCTTCTACAACTCTTTGCAGTTTACGTCAATGACCACTCATCTTCCGACTTACTTCTGAGCAATCTTTCTTACTAGGAAAAACTAATTTACTTACATAAATGAAAAGCTAATGTATTCACAACTACCACACACAATCTCAATGGTTTAACTCTACTCACACTGTGAGTCTTGGGAAGACCCATTATCGATAACTCTTAAACGCTATTCTTGTGTATAGCTCTCTTATTGCCTAGCTAATTTTTTTTCCCTGCCACTGTAATTCAAGTTTAACTTAAACTCTTTGGGTTCTAACACACATTTGGTATTTCAAATTGTCATCCACTCACTAGAGTTAACCTAGCCAAGTGAGTCAAATGGTACCTCTACTAGCTCTGCTGAAATTGCTAATTCACTATATCAACTCAAAACTTACTTACTATTATTTTACTAACCACCTGCTACCATCTTGTTTCCTTGCTCTACCTTGAATAACTAAAGTGAAGCATAAGGTTATTTTAACTTCCCTCACCTTCCGGCCATGTTCTACGGTCGCTTACTATCACTTTTTTTTCCTTCTAAACTATGTGCATGGATCACACTTAGGGAATTCATCCACCTTAAATTAAATTGGAATATCTAACCCTTAACTTTCTATACAATACTAAATCATATCATACTATAAACATCCCGGATAATTATTTAGTCACATAACCTAAAGGGGAACTGCCATATCTTTTATCTTACATCAATAACTGCTTCTTATAGTAATTTACTAACGTGGTACTTCTAGTTCAGATTTGAATAAATATGAACAACTTAAAACGTTCCATGAAATTCACTATTGGCTGCTCTTGGTTCTCATTGCGTACATCTTATTATTCTTAGCTAGATTTCCCTTAGGCTTTTTTCTGTCCAAAACTATAGTGATCAATTATATGCCCTCTGCGGTTGAATTCATAACTTGATACAACGTGGAGCCTAACATACAGATACACTGCCATACACAAACTTATCCTTCAGAGTATACGTTCATCTGATAAATCACTTCATGCGCCATCCGGCGAGTCTTCGTCGTAATCTAGACCTAATATGAGAATGTTTCACTATAATCACCGTTACCTAGATATTTGGTAAACATATAACTGAATACTGGAGTACTGAATAACTACAACTTGCTAATAGAAAGACTGTATAACTAGTAAGTAAGGTAAACTGATAACCATAAGACATGATAATTGTTTTTGCACTTTCTGACAAAGTTATGCTCTAATTTGTACTATTATCCATTGCATCCCACTATTATCATCCTCTCAAGTCTTATATTTACCAACCTGTACTCCATAATTATACCCCAATGGGAAATTATCCTCTTAAGGACCATAGGTTTTCTCTCGCGCATCGCTTGGGCATCTAATTCGTTTGGAATTCGATAAGAGGAGAAGGTTAACTATTGGTCTAAGGTTCGTGGCACGATCTCGAGTAGAAAGAAATGAGACAATCCTGGATGTCTTGGTAGTTAACCATTTATATAAGTGGCCGGCACACACATATAAATGAAACTCCAATGGACATGGCTTCATAGACTCCCTAAGACTGTTGAACCAACTGCTTTGATACCAAGCTTTGTCACACCCTGAACCTGGGCCTGGATGTAACACGACACTCGGTGCCTAACTACATGGGACTGAGCAAACTAACTAGCTAGCTAAATCAACATGTGGTATTATAACATACTGAATACGAAAGATAAACCAACACATGATGATATACAAAAAATCTATATGATATAAGTCAAAGTGCAGAAATACAAATACAATTTTGAAATATATTTGCAGCGAACATAGCTTAATATGAAAATTCTGAGACTTTGTCTAACTGTTATTCTAGTCTATGAAGCCTCTAATGAAATACTAAAAACGCTGACTATTTGAAAATACTGAAGGACTATAAAGTAATGATACTGGGGATCACTAAACAACTAATACGAGAGTCCGAGCGCTCTGAATCATCAACATGTAAATCATTACCCATATTGTGAGATGTAGACCCCGGGCAAAAGGGACGTCAGTACATTTGAATTGCACTGGTATGTAAAGCAATTGAAAGAAAGAATTGTAAATGCTGAAACTGAAACTAAGCTGATAACTGAGAATTGATAATTGATAACTCAAATGATAACTATTCAAACTGGAACAGAAATGATAACTGAACTGATAACTGAACTGATAACTAATAATTTAACTGAACAAGTAAGGATATGAATACTCCCTCTTCTGAATGATGAACAACCTGTTTATCTGAATATTAAACTGCGGCGTCAAGCCCAATATATATATGTGCACAACTGCGGCCTCTGGCCCAAGTATACGTATATATAACTGCGAACTAAGGTCCAAAATCAATAAACCATAAACTACAGCCTCGGGCCCAAAGATGCATCAAGCAAATACTACGGCCCCAGGCCCAAATACAGGTGTTCAACATTCAGGAAGTGACAATCAAACTGCAATACATGATAATGAAATACTAAATCACACTGAGTTACATGATACTGGAATACTGGATCATACTGAGTTACGTAATACTAGAATACTGAATGGCACTAGACTGAGACATGTATTCTTGAACTGATTATGAACACTAAAACTTCAACTATTTATGGCATACTGAGTAATCTATACTAAGACTCGGGGGCATCAAACCCTACTTTATATTGAATATGCACTAAGCTCACAACGTTCAGAATGAAAGTGATGAACGAGTTATGAAGCTAGAGAATATAAGTTCTACAACTATTCAAGGAACTAGAGTTAACTATATTTTTGAGGCAATTAGTGACGTCGTAAAAGAAACGTAGTATAGGGAGAATCATTAAAATTCCCAAACATAGAGACTTAGCCTCACATACCTTAACCTCCTGCTCTTGAGCGTAATACAACATCCGCCAACCCTTTCAACTTTAATCTATATCAATACAAGTCCAAGGTATTTCATATTAGCAACAATAGTCATGTTTTGGTTACTTAGGCATTTTATCAAACATTCGGTGGCATAAAGATTCATAACCCTTATTAACGGTATTTCTACACCCAATAACTCATTCTTTTGCTCCTAAATAAATATTAAAGTCTCAAATGGTTATATTTATTCTTTATCACCCATAAGGTAATCAACACCCATAACCAATAATAACCAATCAAGAACCTAAACCTATCACCGTTCATGATTTTCTACCAAACCTATCAACTCATATCTCATGAAATAGAGTCTATAATCATTATGTCAATGATAGAATCAGCTAGAGGGTGAATATAATACCTTTTTGACGTTCAATCTTCTTGAATTCGAGTTCTAGCATTTCTTCTCTCAACAATGGTGTCCCAATCGAATATCTAATGATATGGAGGGTTTACCAATGTTAATAAGATGTTGGGAAATTAAAAATAACTTAGAATCACCATTAGAACTTACCTTGGATGGTGGAGGGATCCTTAAGGAGTTAGGTTTTTGAGAGTTTTCCTTTGTAGAGCAAGTTTTTATGTTTTGGGGCTGTGGGGGACGAAATAGGGCTAAAAAAATGACTTCCCAAGTCATCCACCGCATGCCGGTTGGCACGGCCATGGACCCGACCTCGGTAAATCGCTGGAACATTGCCTCGCCACTGCGTTCACGGCAGACCGCCGTGGTTGCATACCATTATGCAAAACGGGCAAAACGTTTTGCACAAAGTTCCGTTTGGGCTCCACAATATATCGTTGGAATGCTATTTCAAAGGCCTAAAACTGTAATGCTTTAAATTTTCCAAATATTGATTCAAATGTTCACTAAAACCTAATGGAAACTTATGCACCTCACTCTCTGTCTTGATTCCAAAATAACTATTTTCACCCATAATCATCCCGATGGGACTTCATATGTCCGAAATATAACCTTACTACTCTTTTAACTCATTCATACTTAATCTGAATGTGCGGGGTCTTACACGTACAAAGGGAAATTTAGGTCATGACAAATGTGTATAAAAGCTCTAGGTTCATAGGTGTAACGAGTGACAAGTAGGTTTAGTAGAGTCTCACGGATCAGTACATAGATATCTGTACTTATATTTCGGAGGCTATGAAACTGTTAGGAAAAGTTTCACTTATTTGATTTCTTGTCGTGCAAAGATTGTTTACATCAAGATTCTAAACTTTTATATTTCTATTCTCTCATAGATGGTGAGTACACATACAGTAGGACCAGATGACTACACGCCCGCGCCCCCTACTAGAGCTTCGAGAGGCCAGGTCCGGGATAGATACCGAGGACATCCACTTGGGACATCTAAAGCACCCACACCAGCTGCTATCAAGGAGCCACCGATAGCTCTCATTGGAGTGCCAGCACCTGAGTTTCCTGTTACTGAACCAGCTCTTCAGGAGAGTCGTGTACATTTTTCTGAGCATATTTGGCACTTTGGCTCAGGTAGGCTTCATTCCGCTTCCTTCTGTCACATCTCAGACTGCGAAAAGAGCACAGACTCTTATCGTCCGTACCCTAGAGCAACGTGTTTAAGTCGACCAGGTTATAGAGGTCGTACCACAACAACCGGTAGCCCCAGTCCATCCCAAGGGTAGGGCAGTAGTTTCTGAAGTTGAATAGTACAGGTTCGAGAGGTATGATGAGTGATGATTTTACCACTTATTATAATCTCTTTTCTTTAGATTTTATATCCTTTATTTATCATATGAGGTATTTTCTTGTGTGTATCGTTAGATTTTCAGGTTAATAATGCCGTGAAGTTATTTGAAGCGAAATAGAGCAAAAAGTGTTGAAAAATGCAAAATTCTTCAGTGATGCTGCATATATGGAACACTGCTCGCTTCTGCGGCTGCGCAAATGTGAGGAAATGGTAACATTTGTAGAAAATCCTGGAAGGAAAGAATCACATCTGTTATATTATGAACGCATCTGCAAAAGTACACATGCGCTTGAAGGCTACATCTACATTGGCACATCTGCGACTGTAAGTCCGCTTCTTCAAAATCAGGGTTTCTCATCAATTGCCACTTCTGCGCTAGGCTATTTGTACTTGCGGAGCCGCACCTATGTGGGTTCTTCTATAGGTGCGGTCAATGGGCTTCAGACCTAGGCAGATTTGGAAATTAATATCTCCTCAATTCAAAACCCTAAAATACATGACCTAGCATATCTTTTACATATATTTGGCTTAATTTTCAGTCTTTGGACTAGAGAAAACAAGTTTGGAAGCTAGGTTTCTTTTACACATACTTGGGTGTTAAAGATTTGATACTTTTGGTTGAGAATTCCTTACCCATTTATGTTCATTTCTACCATTTCTTTATAAAGTTCCAACATGATTTAATCAATTTAGTTAAAAAGTAGGATGTAAACCTTGGAAATATAGCATGATATGGTCATATACTACCGGACATAAGTATAATAAGTAGTTGCATACAGACTTTCATCACCTCATACGTACATAGCTCCTATAAATAGAAGCACGTATTAATTAATTCACCTATGGGATTAATTCCCTCTTAAAAGGTTAGAAAAGAGACTTACCTCTTCTCAAAGCCTACTTATCCAGTCCAAGATTGTGCTCAAACCCTCAATTTGATGTCAAACGACTTGAAACTAGTGAAATAGAATTTAAAATAATCAATATATGTTCAAACGTTTGTATCCTAACTATCAAAGTGACTTCCCAGCCTATTTGAAGAATCCCTAAAATCCACCCCAAGGCCCACATGCCTAGATTCCAAAAAAATATATGATTTTCACTAAATTCCATAACTAATTTCGTGGTTAAATCGCATTTTATCAAAAACCTAGGTTTTCCATCTAACCCATAATTTTCAGAAATTTACGTGTAAAAATCTACATAGAAGATATGTATTAAACTCGCATTAGGTAGAAATTACTTACCCAACAATAGCTAGGTTGAAATTTTTCTTTTTGAAGCCCTAAAATTGCCCAAGTGTGTGAAAATTAGAGAAAAAAGGCCTAAGTCCCGTTTCTAAAAATGTTTCTGCCAGGGAATCCATATACGCAATCATGGCCAAGCACACGCTATTGCGAAGGCAAAGTTTTGAGAAACACATCAAAAGGCTTTACACTAATGCTGGACCAGGCACGCGAACGGAAATGGAAATAGTGGAGGCCTAGGCCCATGCCCAGGCTTCTATGCGAACGCAACCCTTTAACTATGAACGTGAAGGCCAAAGGGCTTAGGCCTCCGTGAAAGAAGACATGTACATGAACGTGAAGGGAAAAATGCCCCCAGCCCCATTCCCCCAAATCCTTCTATGCAAATGCAAGGGCCCTTCTGCACATAAGACCAAGTCTGAAATAATCATACAAACCTATGGGAGAGGTCGAAACCTAATTCCGAGGTCGTTTTCTCAAAATATTGACCAAAGTCAAACTTAGTCTTTTTAGCCAACCTTAAGGAACCAAGTATACCGATTTCAACTTGAACCTTTCTAAATCCTGAACTAACCATCCCCGCAACTTATAAAATAGTAAAGTACGTACCAAAAGTCATCTTTTGGGGAATGAAATTCTTGAAAGTAGAACAACTTGTTCGGTTGTTACAGAAACAGTAGAAAGATTTTTGCAACAATTCGAAGAAATCACCAAAAAACTCTTCTTTCAAAAACAATAAAGGAAAAACAATGCCTGAGAGTGACACTGAAGGCCCACCGGGTAATCATGACAGATAACTTCAATAAAATGATATATACCCCTCCGGTGTAGGGCAATACGTGAACCTAGTACTCTGATACTATGTTGTCACGACTCAATTCTATTATAGGTTGTGATGGTGCCCACCGCTGCTGCTAGGCAGGCCAAAAATGAACTAACCACATGATTTCCCTTTTTAAAAGCTTCCATGTAATTAAACTTTCCATAACCTAAAATATTTAAGAAGTAACAGATTTAAAAAAAAAGAAGTAGCGTAGTGCAATCATAACCATATAAATAATCCTAGACCAGAAATCTACTAGTTTGCCAGGATCTGGTGTCCCAAGTGTATTAGCAACTAGTGAAATATACAAAAGAATAATAATCTACAATCTCAAGTGAAATAGACATAAATACAAGCGAAAAAAAAAAACTATGGTTGCAGCAGAACGAGCTTAGAAGAGCAGCTCACCGTGATGTCTCGAAAATTAGTGATGTGTGCCGGACTGATATCTTGATGCACCTACCTCAGACCTTGCACATTTAGTTTGGAAGTGGAATATGAGTACATGAACAACATGTACCCTTAAGTATCCAGTCTAACCACAAAGAAGCAGTGACAAGATGTCGACTTTGACACTTACTATTGGCAAAAGTGAAATATCAAAATTTATAACTAAACATATATTACATTAATATGGATGAAAGCTAAATCGCAAGAAAATAATAGGCAATCCTCTCACAAATAATAAATCTCAAGTTTGTTTTCATCTTTTAACAATTTATATCTCAAGCCAATCAAGAAATATCAATTTTAAGTTGTTTCAAAGATCTATCACCCGCAAATTATGCCGAGGCTGTGCGTCTGAGTCAAACATAAAATATTAAAATTGTATACTATGGAGGGCGACACAAATCATAGACGCATCTATCTACAACAGAGGCGTTCAGCCCGCTCCACAAAAAGAGAAAATACTTTATAACAGCCAATTCAAGATTTATTAAGTATGAAGCATTAATTGTCAATAACAATCAAGTAGCCCATCCAAGAACTTATGTAAATAAAATTTAACCTTCTACCATTCCGTTATCAAGTTACACATGATTTAAGCAATTTAGTTAATAAGTAGGGTAAAAACCTTGGAAATTTAGCATGGTGTTGCCCTAGACTACTTGGACATAAGTATAATTCGTAGCTGCATACGGACTTTAATCACCTCACATGTACGTATTTCCTATAAATAGAAGCAAATATAATTAATTTACCTCTAGTGTTAATTCCCTCTTAAAAGGTTATAAAAGAGACTTACTTCGTCTCAAAGTCTACTTATTTTGATCCAAGATTTTGCGCAGATCCTCAATTCGGTGTCAACGACTCGAAACTTGTTAAATATTATATAAAATAATCAATATATGTTCAAAAGTTCATATCCTAACTATCAAAGTGACTTTCCAAGCATATTTGAAGAATCCCTAAAATCCACCCCATGCCCAGATGCCCAGATGCCAAATTTTTTGTGAGAAAGTTGTTACCCATAATCTCATGAATTCAAATATAAGATTTTCACTAAATTCCATAACTAATTTCATTGTTAAACCCCATTTTTATCAAAAACATAGGTTTTCAATCTAACCCATAATTTACACAAATTTACATGTAAAAATCTATCCATAAGATATAGCATTGGGTACAAATTACTTACCCGCAATAGCTAAGTTAAAATTTTCCTTTTTGAAGCCCCGAAATTTCCCAAGTGTGTGAATAATTAGAGGAAAAAGTCCTAAGTCCTGTTTCTAAAAATGTTTCTGCCCAGTAATCCTTATACGCGATCGTGAAGGCAAAGTTCTGAGGAACACACAAAAGGCTTTACACTAATGTTGGACCAGGCACGCAAACGGGAAGGGAAATATGGGTGGCTCAGGCCCAAGCCCAGGCTTCTATGCAAACGCTGCCCTTCAACTGCGAATGCAAAGGCCGAAGGGCCCAGGCCTCCGCGAACGAGGACATACCTATATGAATGTGAAGGGTAATATTCCCCTAGCCCCCTTCCCCAAAATCCTTCTATGAAAACGCAAGGGCCCTTCTGCATTCCCATAGAAGGAAACCAGAACTAGAAATTTTTGTTTTTTTAGTACTTTGCTCAGGGTCATTCGAAACACACCCGAGCCACTCGGGACCCCGTCCAACTACCTCAACAAGTCTATAAGCATAATACGGACATGCTCGAATTCTCAAAATGCGTTAAACAATAACAAAATCATGAATCATATCCCAAAATCAAATTGAATCGAAATATGAACTTCAAGTTTCCAAGTCTCTTCGGACGCGCCGAATCATACTCAGGCTACTCGGAATGATACCAAATTTATGTGCAAGTCCTAAATCACCATACTGAACTATTAACAATCTCAAAAATACCATTTGGACCTCGATATCACCAAAACCTACCCCAAACAAACGTTAAAGAACTTCAAAAACCGTAAAACAACCATCTTTCACTATTTGGCGCCGAAAGACTCCCGGATCAACCAAAACTCGATCCGAATGTACGCCCAAGTTTGAAATAATCATACAAACCTATTAGAATGGTCAAAACCTGATTCGGAGGTCGTTTGCTCAAAATATTGATCAAAGTCAAACTTAGTCTTTTTAGCCAACCTTAAGGAGCCAAGTGTACCGATTTCAACTTGAACTTTTTCAAATCCTGAACTAACCATCCCAGCAAGTTACAAAATAGTAAAGTATGTACCAAAAGTATTCTTTTGCGTAACAGAATTCTAGAATGCAAAACAACTTGTTGGGTTGTTACGAAAACTGTAGAAAAGTTTCTGCAACAATTCGAAGAAATCACCAAATAAATCTTCTTTCAAAAATAATAAAGGAAAAAACAAAGCTTAAGAGGGACACTGAAGGCCCACCCGTTGAATAATTGGGGTAATAAGAACGAATTACTTCAATAATATGAATATACCCCACCATTATGGGGGAATCTACTTTTATAATGTTTGCCCGTTTCCCTTTTAATTTTTTTTACGTTTTAACTTTTTATCTTGTCCGCGAACATGTAGTTTTTGTGTCGGATATTTTACTACTTAGGTTTTGTTTGTTATTTTAGAAACAAATTTATTATATAAAGATCTCAATCTGTAGTTTAGAGAAGACTTCGGCTAATAGCACTCACCTCTCTTTAAGAAATCTCCCATTTCTCTAGAATCTCATCTTTTGTAAATTTCCCTCTGTAATAATTTTATACTTGGAATAAAACAAGAAAAGGCTACTTGACCACAATCTTGGTAGTCTCAGATATTTAATGTAATTTGTTTCTTGTAGTTTAGAAATTCATTTAACGTAAATGATAGGCTAAATAGTGTTGTTCTGAACTTATGCATACTAGTCTATTTTTAAAACATGTTTTGTTGTAGAGCCCACGCTAAATAGTGTTGTTCTGAACTTATGCATACTAGTGTGATGACCTGCCATGTCATCACGCCACATAGGTGACATTTGGCATATATTTTTGCCATATGGATGTATTACATAAATTTGGGACTAAATCTTGGTAGAATATTCTAGAACTATGGAGAATTTCCTTGGGAAGC